>BEXV01003538.1:15171-31081 GCA_003118195.1 Hemicentrotus pulcherrimus | reverse complement strand
TTGTCTTCGTGCGAATCTAACAGTCCCTATTGACTTATTCCACTCTCCCAAATCTAACTCAGTCTGTCTCTCCTCTAAAATTCATCTTCACTTGACTTTTGGGCGACTCTGTATATTAATGTAGGTTTCTCCTCAGATACCTCATAAAACATTGAGATATGCAAGGTGTGTTATTACACATCAAATCAAATTTGAGGCATAAGAAACTACAGAGACATCCAGAGATTTACCCCTCCCATCCTGAGAATATGGTAGAGATTTGGAGAAAAAAACCTCATGGCATTATGGTGCACATTTTTTATCAGATTTGAAAGACATCTGAGATAAATGAATAAATAACTAAATAATGGCGGTGTTGGAGTGGGGTTCCCCGTCCCAATGTGAGCAACTGAAATTCTGAGAATTAAGGCCCACAAGGTGTGTTGATGTGCACAATTGCACCTAATTTCGTATTATTATTAGGTAGTCTGTCATAGACAGATCACTGTTGATTTCGTCATTTTTTGGGGGGTGATTTTTATGTGTCCCGCTTTTTTTGTGCCGGTAATAACTCAAGATGGGTACAGTCGATTTCTTTCGATTTTGGTAAAGTCATAGGTCCTTGTCATGAGACATGGCAATGACATTTTCAAGGTCATCAGGTCTTGATGACGTCATCCATGCGCCATTTTTTGTTGTTGGTACTTTCAAGTTACTGTCATATCTTCATAACAGAAAGTCACTTCTCATTCATACTTAGCACGATCAAGGTCAATATCCGTCCGGTCAATTTAAGGTCAATAAACGCGCGCATACAATTTATATTTAATCCAAAATATCAATTGTACAATGTATCCAGTTTTGTTAAGAATGATTTGTACAATATGTATTTGATACGAGAGAAAATTATAAAAAATATCTTTCACCAAAAACAAAAAATGTGTTCATCGGTGTTTCTATAATGTGTAATATCTGATTATATATTTTGTTATTGTTTTGTAATCTTGTTATTTATTATCATGTTACGGGACTATTACTTACAAGTTTTTCAAACTTCCTTTTCAGTCTCTAATTTCTCCATTCCAGAATTGTAAGATTATGATTGTTTCATGTTACTTTTGTACATATGTTATTTTATGGTTTATGATTGAAATAAATGAATTGAATTGAAAATCTAATCAGTTCATTATAGCTCTGCATGACCCAAGTTTGGCGATCACAAGAACAGTTCGTAGGGACGGACAACCAGAAAACATGTTGCCTCGAGGCATAATAATAACAACAACAATAATAATAATAATAAATAATAATGAAAATAATAATAATCATCATTACCATCTTATCTTTGTGGCATGTAACTATTCTTCTCTGTTCCTGTCTTTCTTTATAACTCTTCCTTTCTGTCTGTCTCTCTCTCTGTGTCTCTCTCTGTCTCTCTCTCTCACACACACATAATCTGAGCAAAAAATCTATACCTTTATGCACTACAAAGAGGTATTGATAGAAGATGATTTCTATAGTGTTCACAATCATGTTTTATAACATGTATACAATAATCCAAGGTGTTGGATGCATAGTTTGAATTTCAAAATGTACGTGCATATTAATATTTGCACAATTCAAAGATTACGGAATGCATAATCTGACTGGTTGAACAATAAGAGTGTAGGAGATTGTAGGTTCAGAGGGCAGGGCAAGACGTGTATGTGTATCTCTGTTTCAGTACAGAATGCAAATAATTTCTCCTTTGTATGTTATATCCTCAAGTTCTTTACAATCTTATGACATGAAGATATGAATAGTATCAGCATGTAGGTTCATACAGAGGAAGTGAAACTGCTTGGTAAAGGCTATATCTTTTAACTTTATCTGCATCAGAATAAAATTTATGAACAAAATACACTGCATTTATTTGCCATTGAAATCTATTACATGGACTACATTTACATTACAATTAGCAAGATTATATATGACTTGGGAACAAACATATATTTGTATTGCATACATATTATACAAAGATCTTCATTTTCTGGTTTTTACTGGGCTTTGGGAATCCTCCCACGCAATAATGCAAATGGAAGACGAAAGGCTAATGCTGACCTGCATTATCCTTACATCCTGGGTTCCATTCTACAATGATGCATTTAAACTTAAATCACCTCTCTTGACCCAGGTTTTGCAAATAGGCACACATAGGAAATTGTCTGCTTGGATGGTGGGGTCAGTATGTTATAATAAGGAGAATTGGTTCAACATGCAGAGGGACACTGTAACATTCATAATGATTAGGAAGTGTACAAAAAGATAATATAGATCCAGATTGCATTGCGTCTATAAATTCAGGCAAATAATTGGCCAAAAGCGATAAATATCACTGTGGAAATATCAAATGATATATTGTCTGGCTGCCTAGTCAATAAAACACTGATATATTGATTACCCTAACACGTGCACTTGAAATGATGAACAATAAGCCCACCATAGCTATAGGGACCAAGACTTGGCTATGTAGCTATAAACTTTTTGTAAGTAATGGTATCTATAGCAACCATATAGTACAAGTAGACATAAAAGATCATCTTGAGTTCTGACAATGATGAAGAAAACAAAAATCAATTTAAAGGAAATAAAACAAATTCTATTTTAATAAAATCAAACAAAATCATCACCATATTTACATATGTGAAAATAAATAGCATCTGCAATTCTGAAAGAAAACGCATAAACGAATGAGAATTATAAACAAAGTATTCCATGGAATGTCAAAAGTTCATTCAGACCATCTTCTTTGCCTATTGGTAAAGTTGTCCAATGTGTACATATCCCAGTTGAAGATTTTTTTTGAATTTTGCAACCACCCGTACACAAAGACCACATTTACTGATTCACTTGAATAACATTCCGATTAGGAAACTGTACTAAAGGAACCTGTACAAGCTTTATAAAGACCATCTGCTTACATACAGTACATGCATTTTCTTCTGCCTTGAGCAGTCTTTATGTATACAGTTCTCACTGCAAAGGCTATATGTCCAATGAAGCATTGAGTTCATCATCGTCGAGCTCACTCTCCTGGTCGTCATCAATCTCTCTCTTCTCATCATTCTCCATGTTTTGCCAACGACTGGATTGCAGTAAGGTGGCACGGGGGTTCTTCAGGAGCTGCTGGATTACATCGTGAGAAACGAGTGTTCTCGATGTATCTGTAAAATTATGAATTACAATATTGTAGCTCATACAGGTAACAGTTTCTTTTTCTCTTCTTGTTACATTCTAACAAGCTTTCACCTGTATATAGTAATCACAGGTGTATAGAGAACGTACTTTCCCTATTTCTCTTGGTCGGAGCTTCTCATTAAATTCTAAATGAAAAGTCCATCAAGACTGAGTAAAGAGTCAGAGGCTTGACAGTATAATCTCTCTCTCTCCCCTTGTTTTTCTAACCCTCCCACTATCTCATGCCCCATCTCTCTTCATCTGCCTATCTATTAATTGCTATGTCTCTGGTTCTTAAAAAGTTTATTTTTTCAATGGCATAACCTTAACATAATTTAAAGTTACTATTGTCTCATTTGTTTGGTAACAAATTAATTTGCTTGCTATATTTGCTATTTTTGCTTGTTTCACGTTTTATTATTATCTTATGTTAAGGCATCTTGCCCACCTATTATTACTGTTACGTCCTCTACCATTACAACTAACTACTTCAACCAAATGTTAGTTTTATTTATGGGAACCTATAATCTACAAGCTAAGCTTTTTAACAGGTTTCCTCATATTTCACTCTGTATAACCTTCTATTCATTACAATTAACTTCAACGTCTTTTCAAAGATATAATTATATAATGTGACACTTTTGTGAAATGTGAAATAAACTTGAAATTTGAAACATCTACCAGGTATCTATTTATTTTTCATATCATTTCTATGTAAATAATTCAACACAACATATTGTATTACTTTATTATGATAATTATTTTCTCTTCCAACTGGTCATGAAAATTAACCAGAGATAAATAGTTGATGCTAGTAGCACAGAAGGGATGAATTTGACAATGAGTTAGACTTACTCATACTCATTTCAGATCTGGGTGAGTCATCAATAGAAAATGCAAGTTGCGATGCTGAGTCCCTCCCTGTCATCATAGTGGTTGTGGTCCTGCTACTGGCACGACTGCTATCAGCATTCTCTATTGCAAGTAGCCCCAGGCTGGCTTTGGCCTCTGAGAGAAGCTGTTGCAGGGCATCATCAGAGAGTTTCCCACCAGGAGGTGCCCCCGACGACATCTGGCTACCCCCCTGCCCAGGCAATCGAGGGGACGCTTGCTGACTGCTCGCTCTCGGAGATGACTGGTTGGATTGTAGCGTTGAGGGGGTTTGTTGAAGTCGGGGCGAAGTGATTTCCGTCATGGTTCTGTCACTGGCATCGGAGCAGCGTTGCAGAAGGGAGTTCAGCTGAGCCTTTGATAAGGACGGTGATGATATCTTTGAAAGGAAAGATTAAAAGATGAAATGTACAACAATAAAAAATTTGTGTCAACAAGAGAAGCATTTGCATGAAGATATCTCTGAAACTTTTTTTCTTCACCATGCTAGAGCAGATACCAAGTTATTGTACTTTTCAGTGTTTCAAATAGATAGCAGATTAGAGGAGAGTGGGATGGACTATTGTCAATTTAAATTTTTGTCTACTCTAACCACTCAGAATACTATACCTTTATGCTAAACATCCTACATTTGTTGTGATGTTAAGCAATGTAATCCCACCACAAGAAATCTTGGGATCAAAAATAGAATTATTTTGTTGATAATCTCAGGTATAGGACCCGCTTAATTAGGTGACCCTCTTACCTCATTATCAACTTGATTTTGAAGGCTGACAAGTTCCTGCTCTATGTTTTTGAGTCTCTGCTGCTGACTTTGCTCCATCTTGGTGTCCTTGAGGATGCGCTCGCCAAGGTCAAATGCTACCGGGTTGAATGACTCATGTCTGTCTCCAAGCTGAAAGAACAACGAGTTCATACAATGGTCAATTATATTTATCCATCCCTTATTCGTTTTCTTTACCAAGGGTTACTTTATCAGATATCAAAACACTGTTTATACATTAAGACTACCAAAAGATGCTTCAAATAAACATAACTGAAATAAAACAAAACCGAATTTAATCTAAATTGAATTTTAAACAAGTGAATAATTGCAAGATTCACATACAGGGAGCGAGGTACAGAACATTTTAACAATATTTGTGATTAAGGGGTTTAAAGCCCAAGTCCACTCCAAAAATAACTTACTTTCAATAGAACCAGAAAAATCAGACAAACCAATCAAAAAAAAGTTTGCGTGAAATTGGATGACTAATAAGGAAGTTATGAGTTTTTAATGACATGAAAAACTTTGAAAATCACTACACAAATTGGCAACTCACTCATGAGTCTGTGACGTATGGTCCTCACTATGCACTAATTATTTCCTGTATATTAATAATATAAATTTCCTATTTTCACCCTAAGACTCCTATTACTTCACACCAGCATCCAAGTTAGATTGTTAGTAATATGTTTTTTGTGGATGCACAAATAAAGAGCAATTTTTGTCCAATTAAATCATGAAAAAAAATGATAATTTTTAATAATAATAGCCAGGAGTGTCATTTTGACAGACATGGCGCATTATAAATGTTCACTATTATTATTATTATTATAATCTATTTATATAAAAATCAATAATTATGAAATACAATATTCTTCAAAATTCATAAACGTTTTGGGGAAATGTCACACACGTAATATGATACAAATCATGTAACCTGGGCAAAGGCATGAGGAAATCAAGTTTTGGGGGATAAAAAGGGAAATTAATTGAATTAAACTATGTAAAGTAATTGATAAGTTGTGAGGACATGACGTCACAAACTGATAACCATCTTGGCAATTTGTGTTGTAAATCTCATTGTTCCCTAGTTTTACATACTTTTTCAAAAAATCATAACTTTCTTATTAATTATCTGATTTTGCTTAAACTTGTTTTGATTGGTTTGTCTGATTTTTCTGCTTTTATCGATAGTAAGTTATTTTTCGAGTGGAATTGTCCTTTAACACAGACACTTACTTTGTACATTTCTAATTGCCAACACTTATAAATAAATAATTCAGTTAACAAAAATCTTAGTATGTGATTATATAAACATGCAGCTTTTGGTAAGCTTTGATCATATACCTGTACAGACACACTTAACCTTCTGATATTGCCCCATTCAATTATACTGTGAAAGATATACATGTAAAACACATACCATAGAGGGGGTACTACAAATATCCATGAAATCATCAGATGGGAGAAGGTTCTTTAGTTTCTCATCAATGTCTTGTAGAAGCATCTGACTGTCTGCATCCGGTGTGTAGCCAGACCCAGGGATGTGTTTCAACTGAAGACTATTTCCAGAAGAACCCTTCAACAAAGTTAAAAGTATAAAAACAAATATCACATAGGGATACACCATAAAATTATGTAATAACAAGTTGATTTCATGAAATATTATTGTCATTTAAGCACACAAAAATACAGATCAATTGATTCAAAATCAAAACACATACAAATATTCACATAATATTAACTAGCTTTAGGGGAGATTTGAGAATATATTTCAAGAGCATGATCATATTTCCAAAGTCATAGACAAGGACAATATTGTTATCAAGGACATACAACATCTGGCCAGTATGGCACACAGTAGGTGAGCCTGCTTATTTCTAATTCAAAGAAAGGTATGATAGCCTGAAAGAGAACCTTTGGAGAATTTAAACAAATCTTACCTCATCTGGTTCACCTGCAAGAACAACCACCTCTGACAGCATATCTTCAAGTCTCTTTTTTTCATCGTCTGTCATGGCGATCAGATTGCCTGCATCCGACGCCAACTGAGAAGATAGAGAAGGGTATCATGGTTACAAAGGCCTCTGCATTGAATGCACCCCTTGCCACAGTCTGCTTGAAGCAAGAAGGGTGCTAAACTCAAATCATTCTACACAGAGTTANAAGTAAGTTATTTTTCGAGTGGAATTGTCCTTTAACACAGACACTTACTTTGTACATTTCTAATTGCCAACACTTAAAAATAAATAATTCAGTTAACAAAAATCTTAGTATGTGATTATATAAACATGCAGCTTTTGGTAAGCTTTGATCATATACCTGTACAGACACACTTAACCTTCTGATATTGCCCCATTCAATTATACTGTGAAAGATATACATGTAAAACACATACCATAGAGGGGGTACTACAAATATCCATGAAATCATCAGATGGGAGAAGGTTCTTTAGTTTCTCATCAATGTCTTGTAGAAGCATCTGACTGTCTGCATCCGGTGTGTAGCCAGACCCAGGGATGTGTTTCAACTGAAGACTATTTCCAGAAGAACCCTTCAACAAAGTTAAAAGTATAAAAACAAATATCACATAGGGATACACCATAAAATTATGTAATAACAAGTTGATTTCATGAAATATTATTGTCATTTAAGCACACAAAAATACAGATCAATTGATTCAAAATCAAAACACATACAAATATTCACATAATATTAACTAGCTTTAGGGGAGATTTGAGAATATATTTCAAGAGCATGATCATATTTCCAAAGTCATAGACAAGGACAATATTGTTATCAAGGACATACAACATCTGGCCAGTATGGCACACAGTAGGTGAGCCTGCTTATTTCTAATTCAAAGAAAGGTATGATAGCCTGAAAGAGAACCTTTGGAGAATTTAAACAAATCTTACCTCATCTGGTTCACCTGCAAGAACAACCACCTCTGACAGCATATCTTCAAGTCTCTTTTTTTCATCGTCTGTCATGGCGATCAGATTGCCTGCATCCGACGCCAACTGAGAAGATAGAGAAGGGTATCATGGTTACAAAGGCCTCTGCATTGAATGCACCCCTTGCCACAGTCTGCTTGAAGCAAGAAGGGTGCTAAACTCAAATCATTCTACACAGAGTTAACCCTTTGCTTACGGGAACCTGGTGGTCCCTGTGTTAAGCCTATGGGACCTATACAATTCAGTAGTCAACGGGTTGACACCCTTCTGGCTCCTAACAGACCATGAGGTGGTGCTTGGGCTATTTGTATAGAGTGAAGCAAGAAGGGTGTTAAACTCAAATCATTCTACACAGAGTAAACACCCTTCTGGCTCCTAACAGACCATGAGGTGGCCGGTGCTTGGGCTGGGTGTATAGAGTCATGATCTTCGATTTGCGGTAATCCTGTTGCCTGTCCTTATGTGCACTAGAGCCCATTCATATACAATCTCTTCTTATTGGATATGATCTTAACACTAGGGGCATTTACACTGTCTTCCAAACACGCCAAAAAATGCCAAACTGGAGCCTGACCGCGATGTTACCAAGGGCAACTACGCTTTACGGGCAGAAATGCCAAGCCTCAAACATTCGAAAACAAAGTGTGATCTTTTGTCGTGTTTGGGCGTGTTTGGCAAGTATGAACACTCGCAGTTGTAACATCGCGACACGTGACTTTAGGAGCTAGCTGTCGTCCTTGAAGCAAATGATAGAACGATGTAAACAAAGGATAACATAAGAGAAGGTGATAGAGCGAAGAAACAAAGAATAACATAAGGAAAGACAGAAAGAGAAAGTGATAGAATTATCAGAACAATGAATAACAAAAGAAAAGGTGATACAAAAGGAAGAAACAGAGAATAACATAAGGAAAGACAGAAAGAGGAAAGTTTTTGCATCGGAGTGCCACGCATGCGCATTACCAACCAAAACACGCCAAAACATCGCGACTTTTCAAAATGAGGTATTTGACAGTATAAATGCGCCTAATGTGTGTTTCTGAAAGTTTGAGGGAGACAAAATATAAGTTCTTCAAGGTCACTGATATCTTGTTATTTGCATTCCTCCTCGATTACAAATTGTGACTACCAGATCCCTCATCAATTATTACCCATATCAGACATCTGAGAAGTGGTTTTACAAAATCATATTACACTTATTTGTAATCCTAAAAGAGCCAATCAGTAAATATACGACCATATTACCCTCTCATGAAAAAGCCTATGGACTTTATGTGTTAAAAAAGCAGTCGCATATTCATAGCGCCGTATTTTGTCATTTTCATTGCGCATCTTTCATGCATACACGACCTGTGCACTTTGCACGCACTCTTTTGTAATGTAATAATCACACCAAATTAGGCACACTGTTTGCAGTGTATCAAAAATGTTGTCAAGCACTGGATGCACAGTGCTGGTTTGACAAAGTTTTTTTCAGTTCTATGAGATTGTCATGGTTGATTTATGTATTTGCTCTAGATGTCTGATTTGGATAACAATAACAATATTGACTGGCTTAAATTTCGGCAGATACCACATATATATTGCCCTCACAAGACCAATGTAGCCCTCGTCTAGTTTTGGAAATATATGTTGTATCTCCCTCAAGGCCAGTCCATACAATATAAATACATGTCAGATACATATCAAAAGAACTCAACAGATTTGAGGAAAAAGTCTTGTGTGAAAATTACTTCTCACTTCTCATGACTGGTATACTGTAGTTTTGACCCTCACCTGAATATTTCTGTGAATGAAATCAGGTTCATCTTCTTTTCTACCCTGGTTGCTTGCCCCTGGTGGTCTAGGTCTTCTAAGGTGTTCCCTTGGGGATGTCTTAGATGCTCTTCTACTCTGACCTACTGTCCTCCCTGAAAGTTAGGAATAAAAACAAGGGATGAAAACTGTATTTCTTTGTAACTGATCTTTAAGAATCGTGTTAAAGTACTTAGGCAAATCCAAGGCATTTTGTATCATATGTTGTTGACCGTGTCAAAGATGGAAGTATACTAAAATGACTGTTTTGAATAGATTGATAGCCCTAATATAACTGTGAAAGGACCAAATATCAAAGAAAATAATATTTTTCATATTAAATATGTTCATATACTTCACAAGTATTTGGGTGACAGAATGACCAAATAACTTGGCCTCTTCCTATTCCTTTTTCACTTTGCAGTTTGATAGATGCACAGAATGGTCTAAAAAATGGAAGTAGTTTAAGTTTAAGTTTAAATACACCCTTTCACAGTTAGAAGAGTGCGCATGCGCTAACATTGGCGCCATTTTAAATTACGAGTAACCAAAGTTGTTTACTCGCAATTTGCACAGGCAGTGACACAACAATACATGCGCATCTGAAAACATTGATGATGCAATGTTTACTCGCAAATTAAAGTGGCGGCCTTAACAGTGTAAGGGTGTTTTTAGGCATAGTGTTGGATCCAGGATTGACCTGTATGAACTCGGCTAGTTGGCCCAACATGTACGGCAGTTGTTGCAGGAGCAAATGTTGCAAACTCAACAAATGAAATGCATATCAATGCGCATAGCCACTGCAGCAAAATTCCATACTGTTGGTGGCAGTGATAAGTACATTGGTCACAGTCCATTGGTCTAAGGCATCGTTGGTCGTGGACTAACACATGCATCGTGTTAGGTTTGATGCACTATTTGATTACCATAACCTTTCATATCTGTACCTTTCCTATAGCACTTTGTATAAATGTATCATGTACCGTATGTATTTCATCTTTTGAGCATTTGACTGTCAAGTGGATTTGGCGCGTTATAAATCGTATGTATTATTATCATTATTAAACAAATTATGACTCTGTAGGATCAACTGGGTACAATTATATCATCAAGCAATACTTCTTCCAATCTGTGTCAAATCTCTCTTTCTCTCTCCGTTTCTGTTTTCTGATATCCCTACACATGTTTTATTCGAGGCTATGAGAAAGAAGGCATCGTCAAAATTATGTTATATTTAATTTAGCTCTCAAAATGATGCCAGTCATGACATTCATGAATTAAAACAATGCCTTCAAATTGACATACAACAAGATCAGCAAACGTTCTCATAAACAAATCTGATAATGATAAAGGAAAATCTTGAGACCTACATATACATGTAGGAAAGACAGGTGCTTAAATACAAATATACCGGTAATCCAATTTCCGAAATATTTATATATGGTATTTGTTTGTGAAAAAAGAAACCTACCAGGACTGGAATGTTCACTCGATGATGAAGTTTTATGAGATGGACTGCTGCCCTCTGGTGGCTGCGTAGCAAACACAGGAGTTGAAGGAATGTCTTCCATGTTCACTCCTAAATGTCTAAGAGAAACACAGTATTAAAAGTCATCAAAATCATAAACGACATAAACAAACTGAACCCTTTTACGCATCGTCGGATTACGATAGGTGACAAATATAAAGACGAATTACTGTTTTTGAACTTGGGTTGGCTGGAATTTTTTTATATATTTATGGCTGGTTATATTCCTGAACCTGAAAACAAATATTCAATTAAAATTCATTTCAGCAGTGAAGATATGTATACATTACATACTAAGCTTCAAATATCAATTTTGAGGTAAATACTGCTGAAGCCTCATTCACAAATGAAGAGGTAAACATCCTCAATAGGTACAACCTATGGCTCATTGTTATCACTTTATGTGTAGATGAGGGGCAAGCGGAGAGAAACTAGTAGCAGTGTGCAACAGAAGCTCATATGGGTACTTATTAATCTGTGTATCATAAGACTCAGAAATGTGAAGCCCCACTATACTGACATCATTTTAGTTTGCTGTATTTTTTGTTATAGGTGGTTTAATGCATGACTGCATTTTGAGTGAATGAGGTTTAACAAAGCTTGTACAGCTAGCTCACAGACCTTCATCATGGCTGACAGGTGGTACCAATGCCAGGAATCGAGTGGTGTTCTCTGATGCCTCTTTAGACTTTCCTCCTCCCTCCTCCTTGATAGCCTCTAGCTCCACCTCCAGCTGATAATGGAGCATTTTCCTCTGCCGTTTCACCTCCTTCTCCCTCGTTACCCTTGTGTTCAGGATGCGATCCAGCTTGCGCATCTTCTTGATGGCCTTTCTCAGCTCCGGATCCGTGATGGCTGCTAGGTCTGCATCTGGATCCTCCTCTTCCTCCACATCTTGCCTACTCTCCCGGTTCTCACTTCTGCGTCCCCTGGACGAGCTCCTCCCAGATTTGTCCTCATCAGCCCGGTTGAGATGAGTTTCGTATGTTAACTCTCTCAGGTTGCTTGGATCATCGGTGTCAGGAAGACTACCATCCATGCTTTCATTGTCACCTTTGGCAAGGAGGAGGAGGTCCAGATTATGCAGCCTGTCCTGAACCCTGTGAGCATTAAACACTCCTCCACTTCTACCAATGTCATTGATATCCTCCTCCTCCCCATTTCCTACTTCTTCATCTTCAGAAGAGTTGAGGAATTCAACCACAGCCAGGTCATTATCCTGTGAAGGAAAAAAAGGGACACAAAATGTGATACAAACATAATTGGCACAAATTTACTATTTGAAAAATTAAATAAATCAATCACTTTGACATTCCAAAATGACAAACATGTTTGAACTTTGAATTTTACAGCATGTCTGCATTTATATCTTGTTTTATCCTGTGTAAAGCAAACTTAGGAGAGATAAGTCTATTCAACTCTGCGAAGAATGGTATGAACATAATCATCTTACAATCATCAATGATGCTATGAAAAAATTGAATATTTACTCTTCAATACAATTGTTTTTTTTGGAGATTTTGTTCATTACACATACGGTACATTACATGATAGCTCTGTCCTTAACAGGATAGGATTTAAAATTTTCAGCAAACACTCACTTCTTGCAGCAGTAGGTCAGGATCAGGTGGCAGTAACTCCAGTGAACTACTGGCAACACTGATAGACCTATTAACTGGGCTGTTGAGCGATACCCTGCTACCTGGCCTGTATCTAGAGTTTCTAGCTGGCCTGGTGATATCATCTAGACTGCCTCTAGTGATGTCCATGCTGGATGGATAGACTCCTGAAAAGGAATTTCAGCAAATTTACAACTTTAATTCAGAACATTTTCAGTGTGGCAGAGTACCTATGTATGTTTGATTTTCCAGTCTAACTGACGGCAGGCTTGGCAGTCATGTCATTTTACAGAACAACTTTGCAGAACCAAGACCCACTTTTAAAGGATATCGTATAGAGTCCCTACCGGTACCATTTTTTAATAAATATGATTTTGAAAAAAAAGTCTTCATGCCAAAAAGAACTGAGATCTAGATGATAATTTAAAGTGCATGGATCATTTGACAATATTTCACTGTTAGAAAGATTACAATAAACTTGGGTTAAAAAAACCGCCAGCTTATATGGTTTCTTTTTTTCCACACAACTTATTGTCTCGACCAAATTTTGATCTATATACATGTTGGTGTACCTAGACAGAACTAGACCTCTATGAATCTTGAGACCACACCATCATAACCATCAAGATTTAAAACACTGTATTTTGGAAAGTTATCTGAGGTTTCTAGCGATCCGGATTAACAGTACATGATACCGTCGACCCAAGACTAAAAGGAAAAGCCCCCCTCCCCCTTCCTTTTATTTCCTTGCGTGGTCATGAAATTTATTAACAGGGTGATACTGTAGATATTCAGCTAACAGGCCTAAGCTCTACCCCGCCCGCCCCCCCCCTATAATATATTCCCATTCGCCTATGATTTCAATGCCCCCATGGCCCCATGCCAATTTTTTATATGGGTCTATGTAAACCAAGTTGCATTGTCTGCATGTTGCTGGTGCTACTGTAAACGACTTTAGAGACTTATGGGCANCTGAATAGCTATTCAAGATGGCAACTTTCATAACTCTCACATTAGACAACAACCGTCTCGGAAAATCTTGAAAAAATATCATTTATTGACAAATTGAAAACATGATTCTTTCAAAATTGAAAATAAAACACGATTCAAGACGGAAATACGAATGTAAGTAGTACTTTTCTTGATTAAAAATTACGTTTAGAGCATTTTTTTAATGCGAAATTCGTGCTGGTCTGACGCACTGTATTTCAGCAGGAGTGGGCGGAAGTCCTTCGTGCTGGTCGGGCCCGGCCCGCCCAGTGCCGACCGCCATGGCTATAAACGATGCTTGCTATTATATTACCGAACCCCGAACCGAACCAAGTTCGGGTGAAATATTGCCGAACTCTGCCGAACCGAACCGAACACGAACATAGCGTCTGACTTACAGCACTACCCCCATGCCAATTTTTTATATGGGTCTATGTAAACCAAGTTGCATTGTCTGCATGTTGCTGGTGCTACTGTAAACGACTTTAGAGACTTATGGGCAGTGAAAGCATGTTTCCATTATTTTTGTTCAAAGTATTAAACAATAAAATATGTTTAAATAAAAAATGCTGATGAAAACTCAGTGCAACTCATTCTAGAGTAGACCAAATTTTCTGTCTCATTCTAAAGCTGTCTAAGTTGCAATTGATGTCTGCACATTGTATGAACTGATTCTCAGAATTTTATTTTTAAATCTCTGAGAACTTTGGTCACCCATCAACATGATCAATACTGTAACTTGTATGGCGGTGTCATGTGACCATAGTTCGTGCGTGACCCTTCTGATGGATATCATTTTTTATGAACCAGCTGTAGATCTAGACTAAACCCCGTTTGCAAAGTAAGGTCTCATTGTTTTCATGACTTAAAACAAAAATTTATAGATGCAGCGCACACGCCGATTGGACATTCAATTTTTAGATACCTAGGGGTAATATATCTCTGGAATCTTTTGGTGATAAATTTTCTAGACCTAGATCTAGACTAGATCTAGTAGATCTAGACCTAATAGTAGAAATAGTTGAACCAATTTTGTAGAAAAAACTTTGCCGTCCATTAGTATAAGGGGTGCTGGTTTGAGAATGAGGATCGTCCTCATAAACGAGGATATCCTCATAAACGCAGACCAGTGCCCCTACTAGACCTGTCTACTGATTAGACTAGCTCACTAGGCCCTATCTAGACTTTTAGAAGACTAGAGCCGAGGTCTAGACTAGACTAGGTCTAGATCTAGTCTAGATTTAGAATGTAAAACAATCTAGAGGGGTCTAGATCTAATTCTTGTTGACAAGGTGATGGTTGAATTAAAATATGAGTATGAGTAGATCTATATGAGTACGAGTACGATTACCGGTATGTCACCGTCGCCGTCCGCAACTCCAATAGACTTTGGAGAACACGGCGGAGCTCTGTAGTTCCGCCTCGCCTTTGCCTCGGCGGCAAAACTCTCCGGAAAGAACGAAGTTTGATTTCGTTCACACTCACAGTCACTCACAGTCACACTCACACTCGCACTCTACATAATCAATCACACGCCTATCAAAATTGGCCAGAAACACATGGATCAGGCTATCGCAATGTAATTTTACAAGAATACATACTTTTAACTTACAAGATCAAGTGTTATTGTCTGCACTCGAATATTTGCCTTGTAACGTCAACTACGTCCGCCAAAGACACAGCGTTCTTGACAACAGTCGCCATTGCATACTTTCTCAAAAAATCATGGTATCTTCCACGTGACTCATCAAAAAGAAAGTCAAAGCAGCAGACTGGATTACTAGGCTAAAAAAAAATATATACAAATAATGTAAAACCATCATGTTATGAACTAATAAACGGTGACTTGTTTTTTATGTTCATATTAACAGAAAAAGAGAAAGAGATGTTTGACAGACAAAAGTGAGACATGGGAAGAAACTATAAACAGCCCTCTCAAACACTGTCCCTTATGATTACCTTATAGTATTGATACACAAAATATCAACTTCAAGGTCTACATTGGATTCACAAGAATACTGAGTAGTGAGTTATAATGAAGCAGATACTTGAAAAATAATTTTTTTAAACATTTGATATATTTAATTATTCCTTATTTATTTATTAGCTCAATCTGGGCTAGCTCTACATATGGTACGAAAAAATAAGACGCCCCCGGCCCCCCCCCCCC
>BEXV01003538.1:0-12375 GCA_003118195.1 Hemicentrotus pulcherrimus | reverse complement strand
GGGGGGGGGGGGGGGGGGGGGGGGGGGGTAAAATCCACACGTAAAATAGCTGAAACGAATGGTGAGTACCGATACAAGACCAATGGGAAGACTCCCCTCCGATATCATCAAAGTGGAACAACCAAATCAATCATGGATATCACCAATAGAGAAATATTTGGTTATTTTACCAAGGAAAGGTAAGTAAGTAGAACATTTTGAAAAATATCCTTGCCACCATGTTCATGGGAAAAAATCCCCACAATCATATGAGATGATATTCTAATTCACATTGTATATGACACAGTCTTAAGACAACATTCTGGCTAATCTCCTGTCTCCACTAGCTGTTGACAAGATCGATAGATCATCATGTCAATAAGAGGTTGATAAACTTGACATTGTGAGTTCTACCAATTTGAGATGATCTTTCAGGGAAATAACAGAAAGGGGCCTTGGGGTCCAGATTCCCACTTTTTTTTGGCTTGTTAGAGATTTCTGGAACTGAACCTTGCCTATAAGAAAGAAAAAAATGGAGCCCCCACCACGGTCCCTCAGGGTGAGGGGGTACTTCAAAGGCACCAGATGAACAAGCCCGAACTCTGGTCCCTGTTCTAACTTCATTCCAAAGACTACAAAAGTCAACTATCTTGTCTGACACCTTCAAACACATTTCCAACAACGCTACCAACAGATCAAATCAAAGACATCCGATCATCATCCTCTACCCCTGGTTGTAAACAGAATGCTTGGCCGACTCCAAGGTCAGGGTTGTTGCCAGTGCATCACATGCTGGGTGCTAATACCACACATGGAGACTCTAGAATGAGAACCACAAGGATAAATTCCAAGTCCTGAAGAAAGAGATGCCAATGGATATTTTCAATCTCCCAAATGTTTTGATCCTCCATAAACCATTCCCATTAGATTGCTGCCATGGCAGGACACTCAGTGTGAACCCAAACAAATTTCCAATGAGAACTTCATCTGCCCAAGAGATGCTGGCCATGTCTGTAAACTGACACCCTTTATGATTCAGGAATCACTATCACTAGCGGTTTCAGGGTAGACTCCTTCATACTTTTCTACAATAGCTACACAGTCATCTCTTCCAATTGCTCTAAGTGCAATCCGCAAATCATTCAACGACCTGACAATTTGCTTTTCCTCAGCTGCGGAAAGAATAGCAAATGCTGGTCGATTTATATCAATGAGGGCTGCCTCATCGTATTCTTGATCCAATTTCCAATACGTGGACAGGTCCATCCAATTTTTGACACCTATTTTCTCATCCAACTTCACAGATAGCCGTTTTTTTAATTGGAAGGGAATTACACTTTTGCTTTCAACAAGTCCATCACGTGAACTGTATTGTTCAATTCTTCCCGGTAAATTCACAGTCAAATTGTTTACATAATATTGGTTGATGGCTGAACTGCTGCCCCCTGGAGCTTGTGTAGTGTTAGACTGGTTATGATTGAGGTTGGCAATGACAGTGGTTGTTCCTTCATGATGAGCTGGCCCTCCATATTGAGGCACATCCCTTCTATTCATGGGAACCCTGTCCTTTGACCACATTTGATGACTTGATGCTTCCATTTCTTTAGCCCTATGGATCATGCTCTGATGAGTCTCACCTAGACCCACTGCACTTAGAGAAGTTTGGAGCATCTGTGTGGCTCCCAGCTGAGCAGGAGAAAAACTGTGGTGTCCTTCAGTGGTTGAATAGTTTTGCTGACGATGTCCCATTCCAGGAGAACTGCTAGTTCCTCTGATCGACAAGAATCTGGTGGCAATATCTGGAGGAGGTGGGACTTCTGGTAACTGCAACTGCAACGAGCTGAATCCGATTGACTTTGTTTCTTCTTGTGGCACAGACAGCTTTTCTTCAAATCTTGCTTGATCTGCTACACACCCTGGTCCATCAGGAGAGTCAATCTATAAGCAAAATTAATTAATGCATCCGTAAGTAACGCAAGATTGGTTTTAATTGTGCCATGTATATATTAAGATAATGGCAAAAATTAATACAGGCAAGTCCTACTAACTATCTTAGATCATAGGTGCTTTAGGATATGTTTTTTTAATTCCCAAGTAATAGAATATTGTATTTGCCTTTCAGCCAATAAAACATCTATGAAGATGGCTCATCTGCATTTCTTTAAAAGTCTTTGATATTTCATTGCTCTGTTTGAGAGCACTGCATTCATTAAGCTTAAGTTAATTTATTGGCATAAAACAGTTTTGCTCAGTGATATATTTACCAAATACAGTCAGGTCATGCTCATACAAGCATAGTACATCTTTAATGACAGAATATACGTCTTTGTACTATTAAGGGTGAGCTAAAAAGCAATTTAAAGCCGTTAACAGAAAGAGTGCATTTCCTCTTCATGCTTCCTAGATGCAAAGAGGAAGCAAACCAAAATAAAATATTCCACAAATACAAGATGCCTCTCTCTGTCCCTCCCTCACTCTAGTCGGTAACTCAATTAGGATTCGAAACTAACTGTCAAGCAACTGTTTTCAGAAAATTTTACAATTGTACTAATGATACTGGGTGATTATTTGAACCAAGCTTTCTCTTCATTTATTTTACCCCAGAAATTATAAGAAAATGTCTTGTTACTACATGTACCATTGGACCATTGGCTCTTATAGGAATCACTACAGTATAAAGTCAATGGTCATGTCAAGATATCTTTCATTTTTATCCCCCCCCCCAAAAAAAAAAATGGAAAAGAGACTAATAAATCATTTACACCACTAAACCAACTACGAATTGACTAAAAAGACAACAAATTCTTGGCTATTAAGGGTAGTGTAATTATTTGTTTTATTGTTTGTTGGTCTGGTGTTGGTCTCATTGATATGATCAGGGTTGTAAGTTGTGTGGGACACGTTTCACAGACTCATTCTACTGACAAAACTTTCATTTCACTCACCTTAACATCATGAGCGAACGATAGAACCACCTTGCTATCATTATCCCTTTGCTGGATGTCTATGTTGCACTTGAAATCCAGCTTCTTTCCTTCGTTGGCGAAGAGAAGCCCACAGGAGTTAAGGTCACAAGCCCACATCTCTCGAAATGGCACCTGATCATAAAAAGAAAATTACAGTGCAACAGGATCTGCCCATTTCAAGGTGATAGTACACCTTGTTAAATCTATTATTGTCATCACTTTGAATTTTTTTCATCAAACTAGATCAGGGGTGATGCCTCTCATATAAAGCAGCCTGTACTTTAAAAAGAAAGTGCAAAATTTAGACTAAGTACTTGCAACCATCGCTGAATCAAAATTTCCACACTATCAAAAACTTCCAAACCAAACAAACGCAAAGCCGACTGGGCAAGCTAGTGAAATACAGATTGGTGTCATACAAATGTATGGAATATTTTTGACATAAGTTTGAGACTATATCTTCAATATTTTGGATTTCTTCAGTTCGGGGAATTAAATCATCTATTCAACATGTCAACTTAATAGACAAAATATTCACTATGTTACCCCAACAATTTGAAGAAAAAAAATGATTTTCAACTCTTCTTGTTAAGAATTGATAACCAAACCCAATTGAAAATATTTAATAACTCTATAGGCTTCTGACTTTACTCAACAGTAAATTCAGCTGGTATTATGCATGCAGACACGCTACCATTTTGTCTATGAATTATAACGTCTCCACTATGTACTTACTGCAATAACTGGAGAAGTGCGGAGGACCCAGCCGACTGTATTCCATGTCATCTCCATAATAAGGTTTCCTGTGTTCTTCAGCAGCACATAGGAGTGATAACTTGTCAGACGTTCACCTTCAAGTTCTTCCTCTTCCCTTTTCACTCTCTAAAAAATAACATACAATTCAAATGAAGGCAAAGTATTCAAACATAATGTCTTTCTTTCAATCAAGCTTACTTTTTAAAGGAAAAGATGTGATGCCCATGAGCTTACGGTAATCACTTTTTTATATGTACATCACAGACACAGACATAAGTTTTATTTACATTCTCTAAATCATTCTGAAATTTTGTAAGAATGTTCAAGGTTTACACGAGGGAGATGAGCCTAACTCTTAGAATAAAGAAAGATGTAAAGAAAAGAGTTTTTCAACTTTGGAGAAGAAAACAAAATCGGGCTTTATTTCCTTTACAACTTCTTATTCATTTCATTTAAACCTTGTCTCCTTGTAACCTCTTTGACAGCCTAAAATCCATGATAATGTTCCTTTTATTGCTTCTGAACCATCAATAAATCATAATTTTTCTTCTGTTGTAATTTTCTTGTATTTTAAAATATAGCATCTCCTATTTTCCCCCTGAACAACCTTTGAATTCTAAAACTCTTTTTATATGCTTAACCATTGGTCCCTCTCTACAAGTATTTCCTTTTACCTCCCTCACAGCCTCCAGATCATCAAACATGTAGAGCCTAATCTCCTGGTCCTGTCTGGCAGAGATAGGTGAAGCGTATGGAACGATACGGATCCTCTTAGCCTCCACATCAGGGCGGTCATCCTCAAATGCCCACACCAGGTAACAGAAGTCATAAACTTTGACATCGATCCTCTGCTGCTGGAATGAGACACTATTGCCCAGGAACCTGCACTGTGTCCATTCTGGTTTTCCATCTGTAAATATGTGTGTATTATTGCAAAAACTTAATTCAAGGTATTTTACTTCAGGATTATTGTGGCAATGGATAAGGTCTTTTTTGTGTAATAGGGAGCAAAGAGTTATTCACAGAGGTGCACTATCATCTTGGTTTCCTGTTTTATCAGGCGTGCCCCAGGAGAGTGTGTTGGGCCCCACCCTATTTAATTTATTCATTGATGACATTTTAACCGAAACCATATCGCCATGTGTACTTTTTGCAGATGATACATTAGTCTATAGACCCATCTCAAATGTTCAAGATATGCTCATTCTCCAAAATGACCTGGACAAACTCAATGAATGGTGTATAATTAATAAAATGCGCATTAACGAAAAAAAGACGAAAGTAATGCGCATCACGTGTTCCAGACAGCCCGGTATCCCAAATAATACTCTTAACAATACCCTACTTCAATCAGTAACAGAGTTCAGATATCTCGGCATAATGCTGAACAATAAACTAACGTACATGGCATAACCACGTAGAATTTATTACCCGCAAAGCAAACCGTATGTTGGGCTTTGTTTTATCAGTCACCAGGTCACTGGCTCCTCACACCATCTTTTCTATTTTTAAATCTCTTGTTATACCCATACTTGAATATGGACAACCAGTTTGGCATTTGCACACAAAATTACTTTCGAATAAAATTGAAACGATACAACGTTGAGCTACTTGAGTTGCCCTTAGGCAAAGACGCCAACAAATGTCTTACGAGAATAGGCTCCAACTTTTGAATTGGCAATCCCTTGAATCCCGCCGAAAATATTGCTTGATCTCTTATGTTATTAAGTCTTTGTTCCATGTTATTGAATGCGGCACTGTCGGGCGTGCCATATTGGTGAATGCTCGTCGAACTGATGAGGTGAGGTTCGTTCATCTCCGGGCGTGGACTCAACGGATGCACGGCTCTGCAATTAACGCATTTCCTCATTACTGGGATGAACTCCCCGAGTCCTTGCGCACGGGGGTGGTCGAGACTTCCTTGTCGACCTGGCTTGCTGCGCTTGGGTGTCACCTCCGCCAGTGTGGAAATTTAAATGATTGAAAGGGTAAGAGGGGAGAGGAGGCTGGAGCATGTTATGCGGTTGAGTGGTTTTATATACATGTAAATTGAATACTAAATTCTACTGCTTCCGCCTCTTCTTGCTTCTTTTCCTCCTTAATATTTCCCCCGCTTATTATATTGTTAACACGCACATGTTTATAATTGCAAAATAATGATGTTCTTTTGTAATGGTACAGGCCTAAATATACACTGTAATTTTGATTTTAAGAAAATGTATCTGATAAATATGTACTTCTCTCCTTTCTGTTTGCTTTATTTTTCCCTCTCTTTGCTCTCTCTCTCTCCCCTTTGTCTCTTTCAGCTTCCTTTCATTTTCCATAGTATCTTTTATTCCTTGCTGTTAGGCCCTAATTACTTTTCAACTTTGAAGGTAACCCAAGGCTTATTTCTGCTTTATGTAAATCATCCATTGGAATTGGGACAGGAGGCTTTATGCCACAGTAATTTAGTTAACTTTTTCTGTCCCTGGCGTTCCAATGGTTAATAATTTTGTCTTATTTTGTATTGTGTACACTGATATGTTATGTTTTCCTTTGCCGAATAAATAATAATAATAATAATAATAATAATAATGTGTAACACATGATGCACACAAAACTAGATGACACAACCCACTCACTTTTTTATTGTTTGTTGTTGTATATTCAAGTTACGGCTTAAATGTTGTTTCATAATATATCCTGACCCATCTCTTTTTATTTTTTTCTTAAGCACACATGGACTTTCTATATATGTCAGGGATATGGTGCTACATGAGCAACAAACACTGATATCATCATCAGTAACTCAGTAACTGTCTTGTCTGTCATCCTTCATGCTGATGAAATGCATAATATGATGTTCACTCCAAACTGAATTTAACTTACTACATTAGACCCTGCAATCTATACAGATCACCACACTACAAACTCTACCGATTCCTCTTGTTCATATCCTTTTAAGATTTTCTGTCTATAATCTCAAATCACAGAAACTACAACTGTTTTCGTGTCTGGTTATGGTTGATCTGGTGACAGCCTGTTGCTACAGCACTTAATAAAGAAAGGAAATAAAATCATTACTAGCCATAAAATACAGCTGTATTAATTTGAGGCAGGCTCATTAAGCCAAATTAATCAGCCTGTATCTCTATCTAGAATTTTCGATTGTGATCTTGCAGGATATCCAGAATGTGCCTGTGCTGGGAAATCATAGTGAATGTAAACTGTGATATAGCTAGTAAATGGTTTTATACCTCAAAAGACTATTATCATCGAGAGTTATAACTCACCATTCACATGATGACTGCTGTAAAGAACAGGCCTAATCTGCTTCCCGGCCTTGGAAGGGTTCCATTCTAGACAATGAGGTAGACTCAAGGTTACTGGCCTGCAGAACTTCAAACCTGAAGGTTGGCAGCTTAAGATGGATGTTATCTGACAATCAGTCCCAAAAGAGGGCCAGAGACGTTTGTTCCAGACCAGACCGAGCTCAATCTTGGTCCTCTCTGCCACAGCCCCTCTTGGTATGGACAGAACATTGCCATAGATCTCTAGCCGACCCCCTTCTGGGCCTATTATAGCACTGGTAATTGGTCCACCGATAGGCCCATGGTTTCCATCAGCTCCCTTAAAACTATCAGGAAACAGACGCCAAGGAACTTCATAAGGACTAATCGGACTTCTGCAACTGCCATGACTGTAGTCATCTGGGTACTGGTGGAAATCCAGTTGGAGAGAGGTGTCATAGGTTGACTGAAGACTTGTCCACCTGGGGCTGGGAGGAAGTGCACTGTTTATGCCAGAATACAATTCTTCTGCCGACCTCTTGGGTTTTGAACCTTGGGCTCCATCGATCTGAAACAAAAACAAGGAAACGTTTAAAGTGAGTACAAAAAAACACATTTTTACTCATGTAGGCACACTTTATTTGCTTTATTTCAAACCATTTCCATCTGATTATACAGTAGTTAGGATCTTCTAGTGAAGCTTGGAAACCCCCTAATACCTGTACTAAACTACTTGTGTGCATGTCTCCTGTTTGTTGATTCAATTATACTTAAATAGAAACACTAGTAATATTTGTGAAGCGCTAAGAGACGATATTCAGTATTACACGCAATGTAAATCAAATGTATGAATATGATTATTATTACTATATAAAGAAAAGATTATCAAAGGGAGCGGGTAGTCAGTTTTCATGTGCAGAAGGCCGTAATTCGCTGACACCAGCCTTGGTGGAAATACCATTAATGAGAGTACAAATCTGCACACAACAAACCCGTTGGCCCATCAAGAATTACCCCCTAGTCTCTCGGAGCATATGCTCGGATTTTTTTCGGGCAAAGGAAAAGCAAAGCATTGGTTTAGGTCTAATGGTCATAAAACTCAAGGCTAACCCTGGTGATTGAAAACACCTGTTATTGGGTAAACACCCGAACGGTGTCGAATTCCCCATGAGAGCTGACTTCTATGTGACTTTAAGGTAGTTAAGTGAAATGAAGTGGCACGGAACGCAAATGCATATAATAATTCATGACGTCTGTTGTCACCGACATGCCTTGATGATATGTTTTGGTAGTCCAAATAAAGGAAGTAGAGATAGTCACTATTTCTGTGTCCTAATTGTATGGTTTTACCTGAATGGAATAAAAATAGAATTTTCAACAGTTATGCATTTTATGTTACAGGCATATCCTTTCACGCCTCTTGATTTCTCCAAAGTACCTAAAGGCTCTTCTTAAGGCTATCTTTCCCAAACAAAAACAAAGGTTCGCAATAAACTGCAATGACCAATCAAGATTATCGTTGCATACACATATTGTTCGAATGGCTGACCATTAAGCAATCAGAATCATTGTTTTGAATTTGCAATTGATCGCAAAGCAAGCTACACTCAACCACCTTAAACAAACTGTGGCTCATCTTCAAAACAGGATTGGATAAAGGTGTGGAGAAATTCATCCCTCAAAAGATTACACAGGTTAAAGGCAAGCTACCTTGGGTTACCAATCACATCAGGTGACTTATCAAGAAAAGAGACTGACTGTACAAGAAGTTCAAGAAGCGTAGGAAACAAGTACCTACATGTAGATCTACCCCATTTGCCATGGAGAAAGAGCTACAAGACACCAAGTACAAACTCCAAGCTGAAGTCAGGAAGGCATACTGGAATTCACCATGGATGAGAAAATGAATCACAGCAGTACGTCTCCATGAATCTTTTCTGGAGATTCATCAAGCACAACAGGACTGATAACACTGGCATAGCCTTACTAAAATCTGAAGGACGATTAGTGACAGAACCCACTGCCAAAGCTGACACATTAAATCTCCAGTTTGAGAGAGTCTTCACTAGAGAAACACCAGTGACCAGTCCTCCCACATCTCTTGCCAGAAACATCCACATACCCAGACATGCCAGACATTGAGGTAACAGCTAGTCCAGGGTGACAAGAAACTGCTGAAGAAAGAACCACAAAGTTCCTGGTTGTTGGTATAACACCTCAGGTTCTGAAGCAGCTATCCATCATCATCGCTCCAATCCTTACCAACAACTACAGGATCTCATATAACGCCGGTGAGATACCAGAGAACTAGTGAGATACCAGATAATTGGTGACAAGCAAATGTAGTCCCGATCTACAAGAAAGGAGAAAGATCTGACCCTAGTAACTACCATCCCATATACCTGACATCTACATGTATCTGCTGCAAGCTGCTAGAACACATCATAGCCAGCAACATGATGAGGCATAGCACCCTCAACAACATCCTATACCCTCTCCAACATGGGTTTCAACAAAACATGGGTTGTGAACTACAGCTGTTGGGATTCATCTGTGACCTACACAATAGCCTGGACCAAGGCATACAAACAGATGTTCTTGGCATGGAATTCAGTTAGGCATTTGACAAGGTTGGCCACTAGAGACTCTTACGCAAGCTTGAATTCTACAGAGTGACTGGCAAGACCAACACCTGGATCTCAAGCTTCCTTCATCAAAGAATACAGCAAGTGGTTCTGGATGGTTACAAATCTTCAACTAGTTCAAAAGAAGATGTTATTTTTGGCTTGCTCCAGGGCTCTGTACTCTGTCCCTACCTTTTCATCTACTACTGTACATCAACGACCTGCCTGACAAGCTTACATCTCCAGTAAGATTCTTTGCAGATGATGCAATCATCTACCTTGCTGTCAAGATTAAGACTCAACAAGACACCAAACTGCTGCAAGATGATCTTAACAAAATCAGTGAATGGGCGACTGGATAATTGAACTCAACCTCCAGAAAAGTGAGGTCATCAGAGTCTATAGAAAAAGAAATATGATCAATCATAACTTCACCTTGAACAATGTACCCCTTAAAGTGACCTCTTGAAATGGAACCAGCATGTTAACTATGCACGTCTGCCACAATGCTCACAACACATTGCCTTCCTTCGCATAAACCTTTGTACCAACTCACCAAAACTGGTACGACCTCTTGTCTAATTCAGCGGTACGGTCTGGGATCCATCCATCAAGCATCTAATCCACCAAATCAAAATGGTCCTAAGGCCGCAAAGGCAGGCAGGCAGCCAGATCATTCATGCTAAACAGATAGCACAACGCTTCTAGTGTGACATTATCCAGTACCTGTAGATTCCTAACTGCAATACGCTCTCCTCAAACAGTCCTTCTTCCCAAGGACTGTTAGGGCATGAGATGCTCTCCCATTCAGCATAATTATTGCCTCTTCTCCTTGAGCCTTCCATCAAAGAAGGGCAGAGACCTTAACTGGACAAGACTTTTGCACCTTATAAATAGTAAACACCATAGGCGGCGCCACGGGGGCGGGGGCAATTGCCCCCTAAGGTTTTTCAAGTAGTGAAAGAAAAAAATTGGAATTTGGAAGAAGAAGAAAAAAAAGTACCTCTCACCGTACAGCGGCCCCCCTAAGGTTATTCAACTAGTGAGAAAAAAAAAATAGTGCTCTTACCCCCTAACCCGCTTATTCACCGGCTGGCTTAGTCGGCGCGAAATATTTTCCTTAATCCGCCAGTGCTTGTCAGTTGTCGACCCTATCAAAATACCCTTTATACGCTCTACCAAACTCTGCAACCCACACAAACCGAGTCAAAAATCTGCAATAATCTTCAAACCTGAGGGAGGCAGAAGTAAACTGAAGAATTAAAAGAAGAAATCTCTTTGTTACAGGCAACCTGGGGCCCTAGGTCACCTTTACTGCACATGAGTAGCCTGGCCAGACTTGCCAGCTTCAGCACAAGCATGTGCATGTTTAGCACACGAGGAAAATACAGTTATGAATTATGCAAAATCATAAGAGCGGGATTTGCTGAAGCCTGTCTCAGCCAAAATATACCAGAAGAAGAATTCTTTAGAATAGACCAATTGTTTTTGGTCTAGGACTTAAGTAACTTTCCCACAGTTGTATTTACTAGAGTTAGATTTAAAATTAGATCTACATGTATATATTTATTTGAATGAAATAAATACATAAACAAACACTGAATGACTGATAAAACATAAAAATAAAAAGACAACAAATTCATATTCACCTCATTGAAACAAAAACAAAACAAGAACATGAAAAAGAAATACAATACAATTAATATATTAATCAACAACGAAAATTAGTGACATATATGAGAAATGACTCTTGAGTGAATGATGCAACACCAATGAAATGAAGCGATTAACGAAACAAAAATATATCTTTATTATTTATAATCACCTCGTCAAAACCACCACCTTGATCTTGACTATGGAACATTCTTTCAAGTCGTTTGATTTTCACCATCAAGCCATCAACATACACAGCGCTTAACCAAGTCTGAGGGCTTGAAGCCAAGCTTATAAACTTGCACTATGAGATGTGGTTCCAATTTCCCCCATGCGCGGCCGTCAGAGGCAAGGCGGCAGGCGATATGTGTATGCATCAAGCCAGGATTCCAAATCCCACAGTCCACACTCAGCTCAGGCTTAATTACTCTTAGACTGAAAACTTCAGTCTCTCTAATCGTCGGTTGTTCCACTGAGACTACGTCTGGCTCCACTAGACTGACAATAAATGTCAGTTTTGTTAAAGAAATGACCCAAATCAGATGGTTATTTCTGTCTAGCTTACTCTCAGCTCATCGCCATATTCGTAAACAAGCCTAACCAATTACACTCCTGGTTTAAGTAGTAGTAGAGTAGATGAATTCGACCAGATTGCAACGGTTGTATTATTCCTTTATCATATCTAAATTCATATCCAAATATACAACAAGTAGTCCACACAAATTAACAGCAACCTAGCCGCAAGGCGAACCCTTTCCTCCGATTCTCTGCACTAGCGTATAGCTGAGCGCGATCTCACCAAGAAATTACCAGCATGTGTGCATCCCTTGCTTGTGAATATAGCGCATAATAGTTCAGAGTTTACGTCATTTGGGATTTCCCTTTTTCATTTCGCGGTGTGTGACGTCACAGACTAAGCAGGGGCGACCCACAATGCTATTAGTAGTAGTAGTAGTAGTAGTAGTAGTAGTAGTAGTAGTAGTAGTAGCAGTAGGTTAGTACGTAGAAGTAGCAGTAGTAGTAGTATTACAAAAACGTAATTATGTATTCAAGTCCTGAAAATATAACCTCTTTTTACAACGTAACAAATTCTTATAAGATTTCCTCGCATCATAACAATCACAT
>BEXV01003534.1:24283-39405 GCA_003118195.1 Hemicentrotus pulcherrimus | reverse complement strand
TACGACGATACTCAGCAGGATCCATAAGCCAGGATGTTGTGCTGAGAAATAAACTATCTAGTTCTTGGTCAAGATGCTTACCCATAGGCTCATTACGCACCTAACCCCAATCTGTGCCGCAGAATAAAAAATAACGCACCCGGGAAGGGAGGCGGTGTGTAACATGATAACAATAATTAGATCTGAACTCTAGGCCTTGCTAGGTCTAGACTCTACTTACGATTTGGTCCAGTCTCTGTAAAAGGATGAATGTGATTCTCCTCCAGCTTTTCTCTAAAGACATCCTCGGGCCGACTCCAAATAGACAAGTCCCAGCTGGCAAATATTCCTACAACCTGCTTCTTCATTTCCTCAACAATTTTTCTCTCTTTAAATCGTGGATAAAAACTAAGATATCGCTGACTTTTAGTGCACAATTAGCTTTATCTTAAAAGTAAGCATTAATTCTGTTAATTAGTCTAGACACGTGGAAGACCAACGAAGACAACAAAATAGGAAGTGCGCGTTGACTTTGCGCATGCACCTGTCACGCACTTGCCATGACAACAGAGTACCAAGGTTATTACGTCACAATGCGTTAAGGCAATGGATGCGCGCAGTGTGGAGAGGATGCCAGCCATTGTGACATCACATTGCTCATTATCACGATCGTCATCGTTATCATCTTCATCTTCCTCCTTCTCTGCAACATCATCATCATCATCTTCACTTTTATCGTCATCACTTTAATCATCATCATCATCACCATCTTCTTCATCGTTATCGTGATCACTTTGTCATCATCATCATCTGAATAACAGAAATAAATTAATGAATAAATAAATAAATAAATCATCATCATCAGTATCACGCAACTGCTTACCCCCATCATTATCATTATCATTGTCATCATCACCATATTTGTTATCATCATAATCATCATAATCATCATTAACATTATCATGATTGTATTCTTCTCACATATTACTTTTCTTCTCTATCGTAATTTCTGCTTTGCAGATTTGGTTTCATTAAAAATAGGAGTTGCCGAATATTATTCTCCACTTGAAGTTGAAGCTGACATAGACAATCGAGCCAAAAGAAAAAGTATGCCTAAGAAATTAGCAAAACAAATCATCACACACTTGATACATAAAAAACAGATCAAAAGTAAACTGTGATTTGTAGTACAATTTTATTGACTTTTTATACATTTTTATATTATTTCATATTTCGAATGATTTTATCCGATTCAGTACAAACAAATATATTGCAAGTATGACCATATACACATTTTCGTCTTCAATAGTTGTTGCCTCATTGGTTTAACCAAGCTTTAAAAAGACATATCCGGTCATAAACTATAGGATGCGCGATACGTTTAATTTAACATCATTCTTTGTAACGGAGTTGATGTTTTTTAACCGCATGATTTTAACATCATTTACAACGAAGACTTAATTTTTTATTGTTCACTTTTTCCAGCCATATACCTTTTTCGTGCTATTTCCATATATCAAGATTTGATTGGTGTTTTACAAATATGCTTGCAACTATTCTTCCTTTTTTTGCGGCGTAAATATTTTGTAAAAAGAATTAAAAATAAATAAATTAATGAAGAACATTTTTTTAATCGTTACCACACATGATCACGAGGTAACAAAAATATTCTGTATAAATTACAATTTTTGCTGATCTTTTTAACAACACAGCTGGTTTGGCAAAAAAAAAATATCACATAAAATACTCAAACAAACAAGAACACAACGCAATACAGAACATGGAACAATACCAATGCTTCTCTGATTATTGTAATTCAGTTACACAAAGGCAAAGTCATTGTTAATTTAGAAGAAAGTATTTAAAAACGGTCTCGAGACAACACAAACTCGTAATCTCATTTTTGTTTTTGTCAAGATAATTATGAAAATCAAAGGCCTTTATTTTGCCAAGTTGGGCACGAGTCAGCTCGGCGCAGCACGGGGATAACTCGAGACTAAATACGCCGTATCCAAGTACATTGAACGCGTTCACCAATCAGAACCAGCGAGTAATTCCTTCGCTACGACCTTAGCCGAAATTTTCCGAGCTTCCAACGAACCGAACACACAATTTCGGAATTGAGCGCCAGATTGGAACACGACCGACCTGGGCACAGCTCGTAGAGAATTCGTGAAACAGCGCGGGAAAGCATCTTCTGGCAGTAATTTGCCATGTCGAAGCAACCTAATTTATGCTGCTTCACCGCGCGCTGCCAATCGAATTCTGAGAAGCACTGTCGATCCCGCTCCGAATACATCTCGTCACCCAACTCGATTAACCAAATGCAAACGGGAACCGGGTGATCCCTGTGTTTAAACCTATGCAAATGGGATCATCCAGGAGTCAACGGATTAAGTATCCATCACACCTTGTAAAGTTGGGAATAAGTCGGGCATCGAGCTTGATTACGAGCTAGCTCGGCAAAACTCGTAGAGAACTCAGGGAAGCAACTCGGGATACTTCGGCACATCTCGCAGCAACTCGTCTGCATCTCGACATGACACACACGAGTCTATACGAGTTATTACGAGTTACGCCGAGTCATCCGGACCTGCCCCTTGAGCCCTCCGTGAGGTGTGCCGAATCAGCTCAAAGTTTACCCCACTCCCAACTTGACAAATTGAGACAGGGTCGTTGCTACTCTCTGTTGTTGATTACAAAACAAAGAAAATACTTTACGATCCAACTACAAAACACGATTGCAGAAGAAAAAAATAGGGATATTTTGACAAGTCTTGATTAAAACATCAAATTTTCTTGATCGAGCCCCGGAATGGTCTGAAATAATATGATAACGGAATATCAGGGCATGCGATGCATTTAAAGGGTCTGCATTCATGGCAATACAAATCTTTACAAAACTTAACCTGACGGCCCCCATTATTGCAGCAGACTGAACTCTTTTTTACGTTGAAAGCTTTTCAATCTGCGGTGATCATATCACATTTGACCAATACATATATTCATACGGATTATTTCAATATTCAAATCTTTAAAAACGGACTCTAATTTTCACTTCATCAGCAATTATAGTTCGTAGGCGTATCGTAAAGTAGGCATTATTTCGACTTAACAGTTTGCAAAATCGTTCGATAGCGAAAATGAAATGTTAAGTTCGCGCTGTGAATCAAGAATTTAAACAAAATCCAGTTCGAACTAAAAGAGCTATAAAGATTTGATGAAATGATTGATAGACTTTTTGCAGTAAAAATAAGTCCAAATAAAACTTGATACCCTTGTCTTCTCCCAAACTTGATGTCAGCAGCGGAAAAGAATATTTAATTGCGAGAGCTACTTCTAAGATAACATTATATCAATGGGCAAGAGTTTCAATTAAGGCAGTTTGACTAGATTATGAGGATACGAATATGGAGTGGCCGAAGATGATGTGGCCGAAGATGATGAGGACGAGGATAATGATGGTGATGTCACGACGATGACGACGATGATGGTGATGATGACGGTGTTGACAAAGACGATGCCGATAATCCTCTTGACTGTGATGATGATGAGGAGAATGAGGATACGGATGACGAGGATGATGATTTTGATGACGAGGTTAATACCGTATGCCATTTTGCTCGCTACTGTCACTTTGTAAAACGTTTCGTCATAAATGAATCTAATAATAAGCCCCAATAAAAGTAGAACCGTAAAGCCCAATGTGATAGATTAGTCTCGGCCACGAACTACAAAAACAAGAACTGCATAAATATCATTGGAGTTTTGTCTCCCCAATTTTGTGTGTGAATGTGCCCATGGTGTCAATAAGCGAAAATCATTCCGAGCTTAATCCTGACTTAATCTCCTCTCCAAATGCATAAATCTTTTCACCAAATTTGAAAAATTGAATAACTTTATTTGAGATTTCACAGATTTATGTATGAAAAAAGGAATTGATTTCCAAATGTGGATGATGCTATTAAATGATCACAACCCCCAGACCATCTCATAGTCAGTTCCGCTACCGAACGATTGATTTATTTAGGTTTTATTATGTTTATGACGCGCTCGAGCCCACTCCATCATTTTGCTCACTGTTTACCGTTGGTTGCAATGGACTACTAGCCCCCGAGAGTGGAATAAGACCCGGATGCCTATGCATATTCGGTGATCGATCAGGAAATTGAACCACTTCATCACCGTCAACATCGTCATCATCATCATCGTCATCATCGTCACCCTCCTCCTCCTCATAATCTTCGTCATCAGCCGCGTTCTCTTCTGCAAGAGCAGCTTGTTGCAGAAGAAATTCGTCAATTTCTGCAAGCAAAGTAATAAAGAATAGTTTACATTTTTAGTCGCATGAAGTTCCCTTATTTCACCTGTGCACAGCCCAACGCCCGAAACTTGGAAATTGGTTAGGCAAGTTATTTACGACAATCTGTCAGAAAATATGTTTTCTAAATTTCGTGTTTCAAAGCTCTACATCTCACTCTTGAAAAATGAAGATACTATAATTACGATCATATCACGGGGGAGGTTTTTCTTATATTTTGAGGTTTTCGGTGCTGCTCTTAAATCAAACCAAATGCTAATATGTATAACAAAACATTTACGACTCAAAATATTCCTTATCTTTTTCTCTACCTGAGGCCTTTCCCATTTTCATTTGGTATTAAAGCCACCTCCAAAACGTAAACGCAAATTCAGTTTCCAAAATAAACAAAAAGTTGGATTTGCATTTGATTCGTTGGAGTTGTGTGAAAATGTTAATGTAAAAGCCCAAGGGAATTTTGACCGGCTTAAGACTCACTCACAAACACCGCGGTAACCCCCTAGGCTAACCGCGGTATATGTGAACGAAACTTACAGAATTATCCTCATCAATTTGAAATGGCTTTTTGACGAGAGGGACGAATTTCGCAAAGTATTCTAAGCCGACTTTTTAATTTAGAGTATAATGCAAAGGATTCCCAAAATCATGCAGACAGTTTCTAAATTCAATTTCGTCGTAAATTATCCGGGAGTGGGAACATGCTCGGCGAGTAGGCCCCGTAGTCTTCACCTGCTTCGTCGGCCACCTCCTGGTTGACGGGTTCGTCGTCCTCCTCGTCATCGAGCACGCGCTCATCGCTGCTTACGGTGCTCTCCTCCATGGCGATGGCGGCCTGTTCTAGGGAGGCCTGGGTGGGCACGAAGGCAGGGGGTGGCAGGTCTCGATCACGGGGCCAGGTGAACTCGCGGACGTTGGGGAGGTTGGACACGACGCCGATGCTCAGGGCGCTGCGGTAGACGTTCATGTCGCATGCGTCGTACCTTTACAAAATAGGGAGCCGACAAAAAAAAAAGTCGTTCTTATTAATCACCAGTCGACCAACCTACTTCGGTAGAATTATATTTATGACATACTGTATGGATTCAGACAATGTTTTAATAACTTTAATTTCACACTTTTATACGTCACTTCTAAGGTTTCAACAATCTTCTTTTTGTCATTTAAACAGTTTGTAAAATTCCTCTTCAATAAACCCTTAATCTCTTTTAAGATGGAGATTGATAATTGATGCTGTGAGAACCACGAAAGAAATATATTACAGTATGATTACTATTCAGGGAAATTCAGGAAAATTCTGAATCGAATCGTATTTTCTTGGAGTATTTAACTCTTTATTTTAACTATGTCACAGTATGCCTGATACGTCGTGCCAACAACCATTATACATACCATTCGTCATTGTCGGGATCGTAACACTCGACGTTATAGATGGTCGTGATACCGTTGAAGCCCCCGATGACGAAGATCATATCGTCCAGGACGGCGACGCCGAAGTTGCTGCGGTGGATGTACATGCTGGGTGCTCCGATCCACTGCATCGTACCGGGCTTCCATCGCTCCATTGAGTTGAGACGGGTGAGGCCGTTAAAACCTCCTACAGCATAGACACTATCCCTGTTGAAAAGAAAATTTGAGATTTCATTGAATAAACAAAGTAAAACGAATATTTGGGAAGGGCGGTGAAAATGATCCGTTATCTCGATGAGACGGGTAAGGATGTGAAACAAACCCGGGGTGAAAAATGGGAGGAGAATACGGTTGAGCATTGATCAAGGGCCAAATGAGGTAAATACGTACATGTATCCTCACTCATCTAAACATGCTAGGCATAAAAAGAATGCACTCTTACATACCTCAAGTAAAATTAAAATGGTATCAAAGATAAGCTATGTCTGAAGCTGTTGCACATTAATAAAGTGATAGAGGTGTAGGGAAAAAGAGGGGTCATTTGTCAAGATTCCTTACACACGATGTAACTTTTAACAGAGGAGATACCATCTATTTTGAGTCAGAAACGCGTGAGATACATACCCAATTAATGGTCTAACATCATTCTAATTATCAACATATTATGAACTGGAACCAAAAAACAAAAATTTTACCTGAATGCTACTGCTCCGACACCACTCCTCCTGCTGTTCATGCGGGGGATGTCCCGCCACTCATCCAGCTCGGGATCGTACACCTCGGCCGAGTTCAGACACTCGTTACCGTTGAATCCGCCGACGATGACGATCTTATCGTCGAGACGGCACGCCGAGGCATCGCTACGATGGTGGTTCATTGAGTGCATCAAGGTCCACTGGTTGCAGGTTGGGTCGTACCTGTGTAGGGTGACCACAAATTTAACGACTGTCGCTGGAGCATGATTGTGTTTTACAATGGCTTAACGGGGTGACGACAATGACGCACTGCGTCCGTGTGGTGCCGAATCGGCGTTTTGAGCGTTAGAACACGATTGAGGCGGTAAAGTTGCGACACACTGTAAAAACCAGGAACAAATCTAGCTTCGAGCCTATTTTTCAATTGAAATATCCCCAATTTTCCCATCTTACGATTTTCTGATTTCTCAGGTTTATAAACGATATTTGATATTCTAAAGGAAAGTTATTTCCTCCCAGTCAAATGGAAGTATATATTCGAGAAAATGTGGTGTCTGCTCGTTATGCCCGCCTGTTGCGCAATGGTGTCTTTTCCAAACCTAGGTGTGCGACTCGCGTGCTTTTAGCGTTCGTTCGTTCGTGTCTCCTTAGATCAAGATTAATGTAATCTTGATCTTCGGAGTAGTTGCTACAACCGGCCGTGTCAGATACCTTGCCCCGGGCCGCGAGATAGGACTCTTGTAGCATGCCCCCATTTAAAACAATCATACAATAACAGTTAACATTACATTTAATTAATAGTATGAAACTATTAAAATTACTCTCATGTTACGGGAAAAATATTGCATATATATATATATATATATATTATGAATTAATTGATTCATAATATATAATGCTAATGCTAATGCTAATGCTAATAATAATAATAATAATATGATATATATTGCTTTTAGCAATGCCATTTGAGAGAGGTATTAGAATAAGCATGATGAGAGTAGCAGGGCATGATGAGGTCGGATGAGCAACCAGAATAATGCCGCGAGAGCAGAGCACATAACCAATCTGCTTTTCTTACATCACTTATAATGGACATTGCTTATTATCACCGGCAATCAACTGGTCCTACCTTTCAACAGTCTTGAGACGTGTGTGGCCATCGAATCCTCCCATAGCGTATACATATTCACCAAGCGTTGACACACTCACGTAACACCGACGGGAATTCATCGGTGCGACTTCAATCCAAGACTATGACAGAACATATTTATTAAAACTTAAAAAGTCTAGATTTAACTTTTGATTATGATAATATACATGATGTCATACATTACAACGGGATTGTCAGCAAAAACGTGTAGAAGAAGGAGAACTTGAATAGAGAGAATTAAGAGAAACACTATTAACATATTATTTAAATATAATGAGGAGTAGGGCTAGGAAACGGGGGAGAAAAAAAAGGTGATTTCACATGAGGAACCCAGACTTTGTGTGTCCGGACAGCTTGTGTATCCGGACAGTTGATTTAAAAAATAGCAGTATGAAGAAGTTTGCAAGCAATATTTCATAAATCTTTTAAGATTTATATTGGACAATATTATAGTACAAATATTCACGATGGTTAGTGCTATTTGATGAATATTTTCCTTTAATTCCAAAGGCAAAAGAGAAGCCTTTATGTTTGTAAAGTGTCCAGACACCAAACCCCTATCATACATGTATATTTACAATTGAAAAGTAGGTATTAATTTTTAAGATTTTTTTTTTCTCATACCGATTTAAATGACACGGTTGAAGAAGGAAGTTGTACGAAATTGAGAATTATAAAAAGAATACCTTTTTGACGGGATCAAAGCACCTGACGCTGTTGAAATACTGGTTACTGTCGAACCCGCCTACGGCGTATAGCTTTTGGTTGAGGACTGCGATGCCCATGTAAGCCCGTGGTTTGTTGTTTACGGTGTCCAAGAGGACCCAGCGATCGGCCCGGGTGTCGTAGCATTCGATTGCGCTGGTCGGGCTACCGCCGCTCCAGCCACCGACGGCGAACAGGAGCTTGAAGGGAAGACTGGAAATCGGATGGGAAAATGAGAAATAATAATAATATTCAGTTCTTGTATAGCGCATAATACGTTATGAAATAACATCTCTATGCGCTTCCAAAGAGCTTTGGAATTTATTACCCAAGCTGCATTTCAAGGAATAATCCTACAAGGTACTCATTTACCTCTCCTGGGGTGAGTATGGCAAATCTGGATTTATTTCTTGCCAAAGGACATTAGTGCCGCGGAAGGACTCGAACCACGGTGACGTATCCACTCGACCTCGACCACGAGAGAAACTTTAAGGTTACCTACAAGTTAAGCTATCAACAAATTGATATAAATCATGACCGACGACATACGGACAAGAATCGGAGATTTTGACATTTGCAAACATGGCCCCTGCAGTTGTGAAAAAAATTGCCGACACTAATTACGATTTCGGATGGATGGGGTGGGAGACTTAACACTAAATTGCCGACAACTATGAAGATCCCAACATGGCAGAGTTATGGGCAACACACTTCCATCAAACAGACCCCCACCCCCCTCTCAACAAAAAAGGGAGTGAGAAAAAGAAAGAGTAGGGATGGAATTTAAAATTTAAAAAGAAGAAGATAAGACACTTCCTACACAATTCCCCTTATCGGCGACCTTTTAAATCAACATTTCATCAACTTCGTAGACCGCTGCCCCCTCCCCCGTTCCCATTTCTCTAGTGTTCCGGCCACTATTTACTGTAAATCTTGGTCCGTTACGCCACTGTGTTGTCACATACCGTGGTCGAGAAAGCACTGCGCTTGGTCCCTTGGGTGTCTCGTTGGGATCGAAGTTGTAGGTTTAGTGGATTGTCTGGATAATGACAGCCCGACATTCTTCCACGTCACGAACCAGTGGATGAGCTTTGATGCTGAGGGTCAAAACAAAAACTTCAGTGATGAGCATTTTGACGTTTGCCATGTCTATGTCGTGGATCAACCGTAAACTAAAATGTATTGTAAAGATCAATAATACGAGAATACATCCTGGAATATATGTATTTATCATCATCATCATCACAGTCATTTTTTATCATTATCATCACAGTCACATTCACTGCCATCATCATCACCGTTATCATCATCGTAATCATAACCAGATAGATAATCATCATTAGAGCAGCGGAAAACATCTCACCTATTCATGAAGTAGTCTGTGTTGATCATACCCAGTCGAACTAGAAGCAGAAGACGAGGAATGCATTGCTTTCTTTGAGTCTCCTTATGTCGAACCCAGCGAACCAGCGCCTCAAAGACATACTCCTCCATCTTCACGTTCAACTCATCCTGAAAGACAGATTTAGATGATTTCTCTGGTAAACGTTCATATTTTGCAATGATATGCCAAAAAGTAATAAAATATGCTACGGTAGTATACGTTTAAGGTTGGAAATATGAGGGCGCTAAAAGCAGCACAAGCTTGATGTGAGGTATCACGGAGGAATGCAAACTCAAGCTGGGAAAGTCCGAGTGTCGTGGGGGGGGGATTTGAATTATCTAGTGAGGAAAAAGTGAGTGGCTCTGTCCCTCATGTCCCATAGTCATATCAAAAAGAGGGAAAAAATTGGCCACATNTCTGCTTAAACAGTCCACAACCCATATTTGAGAGCATAGCTTGTATTTACCTCTCAAAAAAAAAATATATATAGATCTATATATACCGTAGAAAAGCTTATTATCCAAAACAAAAACAACGGCTTACTTTTCGTTACATGTATCAATAACAAATGCTAAGTTTCTATGACAAATTGGTTCTCAGCCAATCAAATGCCATGATTTCAGTAGCCTGTAACAGTTATTGTAAATTTGTATTGATAAACAGTTTTATGAAACAGGGCCCCCGAATCTCTTTATAATAATGATATCGTCTTCCATGCATTTGTCTTTGTTAGATTGTTTTGTAAAAAGAGCACAATAAAAGCCAATAATGACATGATATTTATAAAAAAAACGCATCTTATGCAGGTCAGATACCTCTTTGACGATACACTCTAGATCTTCGATGGAGAGCTCGAGGAATTCTTCGGCCTTGCCCCCGAGTGCGACTTCCTCGAAATGATTGAGGATGTATCGAAAAGCCGACTGCTCCAGGAGGAAACAGAAATAGGAGCGAGCGAAACGCCACATCCCGACGCAGTTACTCGCGCCGAAGTGGTCCTCCAAGTATGCGCAACATTCTTTGACCAAACCTGGGAAGATGGTAAGAAGAGAAAGAGGGAGAGGAGAAAAGAGAATAAGAAGAAAAAAGAGGAGAAAAAGAAGAAGATGAAGAAGAAGAGGAAGAAGAAGTATAAGATGAAGAAATAGGAAAGGTTAGATCTAGAAGAAGTAAAAGACCAAGGCGTTGGAAAGCAAATACTGAAAAGCACCGATATTTACACAAATATACATTTTGGACTTTAGATCTACACCCCTATCTAGACCCTAGTATTAGATCTAGACCTACTACTAGAGGGTCTATTTCCTAAACTTAAGCAACACCTAAATTTGTTATAGATTGCATTTCTATCACGTGTACTAATATAGACCTAGATCTAGATCTAGGTCTAGAGGTCTATATTATCTTTTTGAAGTCTTAATGATCGTCCGTTTGTAAGATAAGGGGTCTCCGAAATTTTTAGAACCTTTGAATTGAATCTCTAACTTTTTATCCAATTAGAGTCTACTCCAAGAGTCCAAGACGAAGGCAAATCAAGACCTTATGGGATCTAGTCTAAAGACTCTTCATCCTTTTTACTTTATGAAAAAGGTCCACATTTGGAAGAAAAACTGACCTACAATTTCAAAACATTTTAGTTGCTTACCTTCTACATTGAATTGGTCGGCTGCTGGTAGAAGTTCGACCACATTCTCTGAGTTGACTGGAGTATGTTTTGTGTAGATGTAATCGAGGATCTGCTCCATCAGACTGGGTTCCACACCGGGGATTTTAATCACTTTCTCATCCGTCTCGTGCATCCCGATGGTGAAAAGGGCGCGAAAGTATCGACTGCAAGCCGCCAAGACATTGCGATGGGCTGGAAACGTCTGATCGCCGACCTCCAAGGATACATCGCAAAGTTGCTTGCTTTTACGAAGTTCATTAAAGACGGTGAAAGGGGTTACTTCTGTCTCTGTCTCCTCTTCGGTTACTTCCATGATTAGATATCTTAAGTCATAAACAAATTAAAATGTAAACTATTTGTTGTTCCAGGGTTAAACTGTCAACAAACTGAAGTGACTTTCATCTATAAAATGAATTTATTCTGTCTAGCACCTTTTGGTATTCATAACATAATGTTTACAAAAAAGGGCGCGCTTTGTCGGTTGCTACCCTGTTGTCAAGGAAAATGATGCGCGCAGGGATGGCGCGCTATTGGTCAAAGATTTGTGACACAGCAGAGCTGCTTTGGCCTGCAGGTGGATGAACTTCAAGTTTGGTGCGTACTGAGTGGTAACCAAGCAACGCGCAATGAATCTGCACTTTTTGCTGCATGCATAATTATCATGTGAAGTGTATTCATTTCAATTCATTCTTCGCAACCTTGTTCGTTCGTTCATCTAAAATAGTCCACCACGAGTCCATACGGTTCGAAATATATATAGAATATGTAATATACAATATATTTATATATAAAACGAGGGCCATCCGACACAAATGTTATCCTTATAACTGCGCTCATTGTGCTTACTTACATGTACAAGAAGTTGCAATGACCTGCTCAAGGTCAAATTCTCAAATTCTCCTATATTTAAATTCTAAATAATTATTACTTCTACTTCTACGACGATACTCAGCAGGATCCATAAGTCAGGATTTAGTGCTGAGGAATAAAATATCTAGTTCTTGGTCTAGATGCTGGGTGGAAGCGCTCCCTTGAAGCCCTCCAGTGAAGTAGCGTCAAGGGTGATCTTAACCGGAAAGAATAATTGTTTGGTTGTATAGTTCTATTTTTTGTTGGACAAACAGATTTCGGAAATGAGAGTAGTTTCAATCTCTTTGGTTATCGCTCCTAAAATTGATATTTTATTCCTCAGCACTAAATCCTGACTTATGGATCCTGCTGAGTATCGTCGTAGAAGTAGAAGTAGAAGTAGACCTACCACATGTTGATGGTGAAATGGATTACGGTTAGGAGTAATAGTAATATTAACTTCTGGACTGATGAAGTAATAGCCATAAAACGAAGTTTCTTAAAATTATCAAATATACTAAACTTCTACTTCTACGACGATACTCAGCAGGATCCATCAGTCAGGATGTAGTGCTGAGGAACTAAATGAGTCGACCATAGCATATTCATATTTAAATATTCAGCAAATTATCATGAATAACTGTTTTTAATCGGTCTTAGTATGAGCTTGATGTTAATATGCTTCTTCGGGGAAGACTTCTCAGCAATAATAATAATAATAATAGGTATTTCTATAGCGCCGTCTATCTCGATAATTCTATTCCGAGGCGCATTTATTACCCAGACTTTGGCCTAGCTGCCGTTTATACAACGCTCCAGCATTTCGAAGAATCGCAGTTCTGTATATTTAAAGCTCTTAATTATACGTATATAAAAAGCACTAATAACACAGGCTAGAGATATGCACGTTTTCTAACCCGACGCGAGGACCAGCTGGCACAGAAATGATCCACCTCTCAGTGCACGGCCCGCTTATAAATGCCTCTAGGATCGATATCCCGCTTAATGTTAATATTCACACACACAAAAAGATATCTTCTCTTCATTATCTTATTGATTATTGTATAATGGAAATATACATTTTCACGCTATGATCGTCAAAGACCACTCCGCGACAAATTTAGGCTTCTTGTTTGAGAGTATTAATTGTATCATTTTTTTAACAAACCGCGTTGAAAAAAAAAGTATTAATAACCGTAGTTAAAAGTTCTTTGCTGATAATGATACGCTCCTAAAATTGATAGTTGAAGTAATATTGATAGTGAAGAGGATAGTGATGGTAAGAGTAAATAGTGATATCAATATTGGATTGATGAAGTAACAGCCGTAAAACAGTGTTTCTTGATACCATCAAATAAATTCAATAGTTAAGCTTAGGGCGTGCAAACAGTAACGTCTATGTGAGTTATCAAGCAAGCAAGCAGCTCTGTAGTTATTTCGTTTGGGCTTGCCTGTATAGATAGTCAGGGGAATGACACTGGGTACAGCGTCTATCCAGCAACCATTTGAAGGTTGAACTTGAAATCACAGACGATAAATTTTAAAAAAATTCTCATAGCATTTGACATACTCTGAATCTATATGAGCGAAAATAAGCCGAGCTCTACACACATGCGTATTTGAGGTACTTGGTTAAGTGAAATCAATTTTATTTCTTATTTGATCATAATTGCGCTCTCAGAATTGATAGTAATTGAAGCAATGTTGATAGTGAAGAGGATAATAATAATCGTAAGAGTTATAGTCTTATCAATTTCTGAATGGATGTAGTAACAGCCATAAAAAGAAGTTTCTTTAAATTATAAAATATATGAAATGAGTCGACCATTGCATATTTATATTTAAATATTCTGCAAATTATAATGGATAACTGTTTTTGTTAATCGGTCTTAGTATGAGCTCGAGGTTAATATGCTTCTTCGAGGAAGACTTCTCCGCAATAATAATAATGATAGTCATTTCTATAGCGCCGTCTATCTGGATTATTCTATTCCGAGGCGCATTTATTATCCAGACTTTGGCCTAGCTGTCGTTTATACAACGCTCCAGCATTATATGTAGTATATAAAAAGCACGAATAACACAGGCTAGAGATATGCACGTTTTCTAACACGACGCGAGGACCAGCTGGCACAGAAATGATCCACCTCTCAGTGCACGGCCCGCTTATATACCTGTAGGGTCGATATCCCGCTTACTGGTAATATTCACACACAAAATATATATCTTTTCTTCATTATCTTATTGATTATTGTATAATGGAAATATACATTTTCACGCTATAATCGTCAAAGACCACTCCACGACAAAATTAGGGTTCTTGTTTGAGAGTATTAATTGTATCATTTTTTTAACAAACCGCGTTGAAAAAAAGTATTAACAACCGCAGTTAAAAGTTTTTTGCTGATAATTATACGCTCCTTATTGATAGTTGAAGCAATATTGATAGTGAAGAGGATAGTGATGGTAAGAGTAAATAGTGATATCATTATTGGATTGATGAAGTAACAGCCATAAAATAGTGTTTCTTGATACCATCAAATGAATTTAATAGTCAAGTTTAGAGCTTGTAAATAGTTGACGTCTATGTGAGTTATCATGCAAGCAGCTATGTAGATATTTCGTTTGGGCTTGCCGGTATAGATACATAGTCTGGGGAATAATGCTGGGTACAGCGTCTATATAGCGAACATTTGAAGGTTGAGCTTGAAATCACCGACGCTTGATTGAAAAAAAAAATTCTCATAACATTTGACATACTCTGAATCAATATGAGAGAAAATAAGCCGAGCTCTACACACATGCGTATTTGAGGTATTTGGTTAAGTGAATCCAATTTTTATTTTTATTTGATCATAATCGCGCTCTCAGAATATTGATAGTAATTGAAGCAATGTTGATAGTGAGGAGGATAATAATCGTAAGAGTAATAGTATTATCAATTTCTGAATGGATGTAGTAACGGC
>BEXV01003532.1:19169-35482 GCA_003118195.1 Hemicentrotus pulcherrimus | reverse complement strand
GAAAGGACTGTCTCCATTTTAGCGTTGAGGGTGTGTTATTTTCTCAGCAGATTGGGCAACAGGGAAACAGTCCAGGTGGTGGACTAGATGTGTTAGTGTTAATTTGTAAACCTGCTCATGATCAAGGTTTGTAAATTTGGAACCTGGCTGCTCATGATCAAGCTTCTTTTTTTTTTTACATCCCGATATCAAAGTTTGTCTAAAACAAACAGCATACAACTATCAAATGATAAGCAATCAAACCTCAAACTTGCCTCTTTAATCTTTAAATGTCCGGATGGCAAACACAGATATCATTACAATATCTATATTGTACATTGTACCTTGATTATGGTGTGTGACAAACCTCAGTCACACTGAGTGAGCCAACACCAAAACATTACATTGCCCCCAATGGAAAAGAATTGGTCGCTTTGGAGTCGGTGTGAAGTCTGTTGAGCAGTGTGACTATTAGGTATCAGTATCGAGTCAAAAGGAGTACACATTGCACAGAGAGAAAGGAATACTTCAAACACTAAACAAATGTGGGCAGGATAAAGAGCATGAGGTGCCTTTTAGAGGCAGGTGTATACAGTACAAGTACCAGAAAGCAGTGGTAAGCCAATGATTCATCCACATTTTTTCTTCTGATTATGCTCAAATACTTGAATGAAGGAATTGTTTCATATCAAAGGTATGCATGATTTTCATCCCAGCTTTGTCTGATTTTTCAAATGTGGACCTAAACCCAGTTTCACAGCTCTTGGAATACTTAAAGGGTAAGTCCACTCCAAAAGTATATTTCTTTCAATAGATGCAGAAAAATCAGACAAAAAAAATCAAAATAGTTTGAGCAAAATCGATGTGTACGTGTGTGTGAATTCACTTCCAGACTTGAAACTTTGTAAATTAGATGATAGATTTCATTCATATATTCAGCAATTCTACATGTAATTACCATTCAAATTTAACATCAGATTTTACAAGAATGGGCCGATAGAACAAGATAAAACAGAGAGAAGAAGAAGAACCAATTCTGTTTGACACCTTCTGGCATCCCCCCTCCCTTAAGTTGGTATTTTATTGTACCGTTATTTTCAAGGAAACACCTCCAGGAAATGAAGATTTATTTTACAATCAATTTCTTCTTTCAGCACATATCCTTCACAACTTTGATATACAAGCTGACAAGAAACTTCACAGAAATCTAAAAATGAAAACTCATGCTTCATGTAGTATCTCCCAACCATTTCTGGACTGCCTGGACAGCCTGGACAGCAAACTGCAAGATACATTGAACAACCTCTCTTTGGAATAACTACCCTCTTTGATAGACACTGATGGGAGCCAGTACGGACAAATGAAACTAGAGCAGATTGCTTGGAAAACTAAATGCTTTTTTATATCCTTGAGAACTTGACCATCATTGACAAACGAAAAACAGAAAAGAACCGGCCATTTCCATTTTGAAGCCACATTTACAAAAGTGACTGATTTCTTGCTAAGCAATAGGCTACATGAATAGCTGAATAACTTCCAGTAAGCTTTGTGCATATTATATGTCAAAGATGAGGATTCTGCACTAGGAAATCTGATGAAACATACATGAAGGAACATGAAGGTATGACCCCAAAAGTTTTGAAGTCGCTGCTTTATAGACACTGACAATATCCTATTGTACTCTTTTCACACTGGTTTTGCTTAACCCTGTACTTTGCTTAGCCCAGTACTATACTTAACCCCAGACTATTTTTTGGGCTTTTCACACTCGCTGTTTGTAGTCCCGTATACTAGCCGCTATTCCGGAATAAGAAAATTCACGCTGTTCGCACCACAATTGCGGATTTAGCCCTGCTATTTTGCAGGGTTAGTTAACCCCGTACTATAGGTGGGGTTAGCCAACTTTAGCCCACTTTGGTAAAANCCTTTATAAAAGATGTTACACTTCACTTAATAACTTGTATGTACATGTACTTACAGTTCATAAGGCCAATGAAACTCGATTGTTAGTTTCCCTTCACATTTTTTCTAGCTCATAATGAGGCAACTATTTCATCATTCATGTCAAAACAAGGCACTTGTTGTACTGTACATTGTCTGAGTAGTGTGAGTGCCTTTTCAGCGATTTGAAATTGAAATAGCGCGCGTTTACATTTATGAGCCAATCATCGAGGCACTTTGTATAGATGTACAAAGTCCAGGCTAATACCTGGACAAATAAATCGACATCATGAAGTTATGTGGTGATTGATGCAGTACTTTAGACACCTCTTTTTAGTGAAATCACTAAGGAAAAAAGGAGACTTTAATACACAGTTCAATAATCTGAGGGTTGAGTTATGAATGCCAAGTTATCAGTGAGATGATCCCATCACCATTTTCATGATTTAGGTCACAATTTCCTTTGTACATATGCCTCAAATAGGGATTAAATCTCAATAAAACATAGGCACGATCCTTGTCCCCTAATCCCCCATCCAATAACACTGATAATGCTGGTGTTGAGCTATAGCATAAAAAAGTACATGGTAGAATACATTTCGGAATGCTAAGTAAGGCTATCTTATAATAATCAATTTCTTCAGATTCTCTGATGCTTCAGACAAGGAATTATTGGAGTTCGAGGACTGACAGAGAGTTCAAACAGAACACAATAAAGTGCTGCCTCAACATCTGCACAACTGAAAAGATTAACTTCTTCGTCGCTCAATCTTTTACTGCATTCAAGTTGAAGTGTAGCACAGAGGAACACATTACCTTCTCATCTTATCTGGACTACCATTCCAACAATATTTCAACCTACTGTACAACTCCTGGACAAGCTACTTCCATTCAACACTCTAGGTAGGACTATTACTTGTGCAGCCTAGATTTTGTAATTCTTTCCAAATTTATCCTATCAAGAGTGAATGATACTGTTTACCAAGACCAAGTTTACCAAGAAGATCATTTGGGTGGAAAAGATTGGACTCCAATGAAGGAATACACTAATAGAGAAGAAACCAATATTGTCTCCAGAGAAAGCCTGAATATTAGCAAAGACTAAAGAGCAGTAGCCAAACCCTGGTGTAGAAGTATTAAAGAACTCATCTTTGATACTTTTCTTATTCTACCAGTCAAATCACTTGAGAAAGTTGAAACTAGTTTTATTCACAAAATGTTTCGACGGGAGGAACCTACACTTAAAAGCAAAATATATTTTGTCAATGTTTTAATTTTATTCAGTAGCATAACCACATGTGGATCTGTAAAAGTCAGGATGGGTGAAGAGGCACTACTGGATTTCCAATATCCATGTGACAGTACAGTAGTCACACTACAACATGCTAATGCACGCCCATTTTACAGATCAGCTGATCCACACTACAAGTCACTGTCTTCAAACCAAAATCTTGTAAATGATACTGAGACAGGACTTGACCAGTGCTTCCTCAACCTAACCATTAACCCTGTTTCAAGAGTCGATGAAGGTACCTACATTCTGACTGCTTACAAGAATGGTGCCATGCTACCTGACTATCCTAGAATCTATTTGGGTGTTGATTATCCTCCTGGTAAGGCATCGTGTATAAAAAGCAATGATTATAAGGATGGGGAGTGGGTTTCGCTGCAATGTACAGCTTCAGTAGGGAGTCTTCCTGGGCAGATTGTATGTTATCAAAATGGCACGAGATTAACCTCAGTAAATGAACTGAAAGAAAGTGACGGATATTTAAATCAGATCATTCTCGCTAGGTTAGATGGTGTGGTTTGCTGTTCTTCAAGCTTAACTGAGATGAAAGACAAGTGTAACTGTACTGACTGGGGATGGGATTCAATTAGTGATAGCGTCTCTGACATAGCAGATCCCTGTCCTAGAATAATGTCCACACACATTCCAACATCAACCCAGAATGTCATCACAGATAACATAACTTCTTCATCTTTAAATCTTGTAACAGCACCAACAAAATATCCTCAAAATCACAAGAACTCTTCTTACTGGACAGTGGCCTGTGCAATAATTACGGTAATCTCTGTTTTGGTCATCATTACTTTGAGCATAGCATATATGTATCGCCGCAAAGCAAATGAATTGGCAAGACTGCAAAGTAGCATAAAACCAGAAAGTACAGCTCCATGCTTATCAGTTAATAGAGAGGAAGTGGTGTAGCATAATGTGTAGCATTATTTAGGCAGATATAATACAAAATCAAACAAATCATTTAGCATGTGAATTTAGTGACCACAGTTGTTTGCACCTCTTCAAATATATCACACCATTAATTATTATCAACCTAGATTGCAAGTCACATTCTCCTACATGCCGGTATACATGTTTCAAGATATGTTGTTGAGGTTTAAAATTTGCTGGGATTTTGTGTGATTTTAGTAACTTTAATACTATATTTTGGGGCATTTTTTAAAAATAATATTTTAATTCAGCTCAATATTCCCTGTTTCCAGACAGAAAAGCATTGACTGTGTGAAAAGTGAGATGACTTTGATTGATACGTGTATGTCATGATATGACATAGAATTGAAATATGCAGAAACAGGACTGATCTTTTAGATTATACATACATACATGATTGTATTAGCAAGAAACTCACTAACAATGGCGGTCTCCTGTATTCACAAATTCTGCTAATTGAAAAATGTTGATTTCTCTTATGTATTTAAAAGTAATTTGTTAATTTCTGAAAATGTATTTTTTTTTTTCTATTTTCCTATACTCTCTTTTCTTTCCTCATCTGTTACCTCTTAAAGGATTTATTGTTTTGATTCTTCTCTTCAACTACCACCTAAATGTATTACTGTGCTCTTGATTTCGTTCTAATTACATGCAATAATGATAGTGATTTTGTAATGTATTCTTTAAAAATATTATTTTTATAATTATTTTACTTTACATTTAATGGTGATTTAGTCTGTAGTAATATCTGATTGTGCATATATGTTACTACAACTCTATTCATGAACACTTGTAAACATGATATAACTTATTGACATAACCTATAATCTTTAATACCAGTAGTTTTATTTATTACCCCGGTATATGATTAAATATTATGTGATTTTATAATACACATTTTTTATTTTTTCCTAAATTTATGGTTGTAACTAATATTAGTTGATTTCGTTTTTAACACCAGCAATAGTGTCCAGGAGCTACCTTTCATTTCCTTTGTAATAAACCAGATCAATTCAATAAACTTTCAAAATGATATGTCATGAAGTTGCCAATTTGTGTTTGATTTATGGCGACTTCAAAAAACTTTTGAAACAGTTGGCATGGTCATTAACACTGCTTTTATATCAAAGGCTTTAGTGTTGATTTGACATGCTTATCAAAAATACTTTGTTTTCCTGTACTGGAACAGTACTTTAAATGTAAATATATATAGCATAGGTCATGTAAGTCCATTTTCGCAATTTGAGGAGTTTCGACTTTCAATAAACAGTTGTTACTACATTGTAACTTGTATATACTAAATGTTGATTTGATGTGTTTTTCAAAATTACCTTGTTTTCCTGTACTGGAACAGTACTTTAAATGTAAATATATAGTATAGTACATGTAAGTCTATCTACGCAATTTGAGGATTTTCGACTTTCAATAAACAGTTGTTACTACATTGTAACTTGTATATACTAAATGTTGATTTGATGTGTTTTTCAAAATTACCTAGTTTTCCTGTACTGGAACAGTACTTTAAATGTAAATATATAGTGTAGTACATGTAAGTCTATCTTCGCAATTTGAGGATTTTTGACTTTCGATAAACAGTTGTTAACTTGTATATACTAAATTTTGATTTGATGTGCCTATCAAAATTACCTTGTTGTCTTGTAATCGTAAAGTAGTTCAAATTTAAATTTATAGCCTAGTAAGTCTAACTATACTTGGAGCTTTTGCTTTTGTATTACTTTCGATAAACAGTTAACCTGTATACAACATGTTGATTTGTTGTGCTTATCTAAATTACATTGCTGCCTTTTGATGGTACAGTATTTAAAATGTAAATGTATAGCCTAGTTTTAAGCCTGCCTATGCACTTGGAGCCTTTTTCTTACTTTCATTAAACAGTTGTTAACCTGTACACATAATTTTGATTTGTTGATATGTAATGTCTGCATAAATACATGATACATAAAAGGAGATGGAGAGGGGGAACAGAGTTTAAAGGGCAAGAGAAAGAGAGAGAGGGAGGGAGAGAAAGAGAGAGAGAGGGAGAGAGGGAGAGAAAGAGGGAGAGAGAGAGGGAGAGAGCTAATGAGAGAGAACCACTATTATAACCCAAGTCATCTAAGTTCATACTTACTTTTCTTTAGGGCCAGAAAGCCATTAACTCATATACATTAATTCAGTTAATGCCTTCTCTAACATTAATACATCATATGAATACATTGTTAAGGTGATGCTAAAGCTAGCCATGACCTTTATATCACTTCAACAATGTACTGTCTTCAAGTGAGAGACAAAGTGAAGATGAAGTCAGAGAGAGTGTGGAGTGATGAGAGTCCAGAAGAGACTAACACAGTTCATATCCATTTTTAAAATGAAGAGAGAAAGAGGGAGAGAAAGATAGGATACAAACAATAGACAAAGAAAGTTCATTAGAATTAAAATTCTGCAATTATCCACAATTACATTCAATTTTGAAGAAAAATGGAGAGATTTTGATAAAGGTAATGAATGAAATTCAAAGAAAAGAGAGAGGGGGAGTACAAGTGAGGACAGAGAGTGGACATGAAGGAAGGGGAGGGGGCGAGCAGGGCCAGGAGGGGAGGGAGAGGAGGAGGGAGAGCAAGAGAGAGAGCAAGAGAGAGAGAGACAAAGAGACAGAGAGAAAAGAGGGGCATTGATTGGAAGAGAAAAAACTCAAGTTATGACTATTCAACTTGTCCTTATAGTGATGAGAGATAGGGAAAGAGAGAGGGTGAAAGAGAGAGGGTGAAAGCGAGAGGGTGAGAGAGAGAGGGAGAAAGAGAGAGAGAGAGAGAGAGGGAGAAATCAGGTCCACTGAATGGACACAAAAAGCTTAAATATGAATGTTACCAGCAATTATGTACATGTAAACATGAAAATTGTCTGATAATATTTAATCTAAGAAAAATATAATAATAAAATATATATGAGTAAAGGCTGCACTTTTGCCAAATTGTGCATGATTAAACTTTATGTGTTTTGTAATTTGAGTTGCAAATGATATTTGTTTGAATCTTAGAGATTTATAGTTGGTTGATCCTGAAAATATGAAAATCCATGTATCATGTAACATGTGCAGTGGGGAAACTGATTACAAAATAACTGCAAGGAGCATGGACTTTGTACCTACCGTTATACATTTTTGTACACACAGTATGCCTCAATCATATCCCTGCCTCAATGATTGGCTCTAATACTTTGAATGCGAACACTGGTACTGTAAACAAAATGTAAACGGACATCGGGCGCACGAGCGCGCGCTTTTTGAATTTGAAATCACCCGAAGGTACTCACACTACTCAGACAATATACGGTACAACTAATGCCTGGTTTTGACATTTATCTGCTATGAATTTTTTACAATAAAATTACAGGATACTCCAATGCCTGGTAAATGGTAAGTTATTTTTTGTTTTTAATCTTAAGGTAGACAACTGAATGATATAGATGAGAGTTGTGTCTTTACAAACAATTCACAGGACTTAATTTTGATCGAAATGGGAAGAAACTCATAACTACTAGTACTACTAACTGATGTGTATCACATTCTATCAGTTTCTTTTGTGTTGAGAAACAAAACTAAAGAGTAATGTCCCTAAATCAGTTTCCTTTTTTTTTTAAACCTACACATACATTGTACCTATAATGTGGTGAATAACTTGGGAATATCTTTATGAGCCAGGATTAATATATTTTCATGTTGTTTAAATTTCTTTCACAGTCAAGCAGCATTTCAATGTATAATGCACACACAAAAAATGATGCTATTAAATTGAAACAGGCAGCATGAGGAACTGCAACATATTCTTTCATCTGATTTTTTTTTAAGTGTCAAGGAAAATAAATTACATGTATTGTATTGAAACAATCAAAACTTTGTGCAATATAAGTGCTGTGAGTTAGCGTTCAATTTCAATTTCCTAGATCTATGTAAACATAATATTTTTGAGGCTGTTAATCGTTTAAACAGAGTAATGGACGCCAAGGTCATTGGTGAGATGATGTAATCCCTAATACCTAGGTTCCATTTCTTTTAGGTCACATTTTTCTGCTTTCATCTATAGAAGTTTGCTTTCATGATAGGATTGTCATGTAATAACTTTGTGCAATATTACTAGTGTTGTGAGTTTGCATTTAATTTCCTATCCGTTCGAACATAATAATTCTGAGAGGGTTGACCATTTAAACAGAGTAATGAATTCCAAGGTCATTGGTGAGATGATGTAATCATAAGTCCTAGGTTCCATTTCCTTTAGGACACATTTATTCTTGAACATGTACATGTACCTAAAATGACAATAACTCTGGTATTGTTAGTGTTGACTGGAAGCATAAAGAACATGTACATGTTTAAACCAAATTTAGGAATGCTATGTTAGACCATCTCGTAATATTTAATTTCTTTCAGATTATCTCACTCTTCAAACAAGCGATTAATGGTGATACAGAACTGACAGAGAAATTTTTTTATGGAACCCAAGAAAGCGCCGACTCAAAATCTGCACAACTGAGAAAGATCACCTTCTTTATATTGCTTAATCTTTTACTCCATTCAAGCTGTATAGTAGAACAGAAGAACGCATTACCTTTTCAACTTATCAGGACTTCTCAGCACGATTTCAACAATATTTCAACCCACGATTCCATTAGATAGAACTGAGTGAATTCCATTTGTAGCCTAGAATTTTGTACTTCTTTCTAAATCTGTCCTTCCATCAAGAGTGGGTCCTAACTGCAGTCTACCAAGAAGATCATTTGGGTGGAATAGATCACACTCCAATGAAAAAAATTCACTTATAGAGAAGGAATCAAAGCTGTCTCCAAAGAAAGCCTGGAAATCAGCAAAGACAATAGAGCAGCAGCCAAACCCTGGCGTAAAAGGATTGAATGACTCACCTTCCATACTATTATTAATCTTCTAGTCAATTCACTTGAGAAAGTTAAAATTCATTTTTTTATTCACAACATGTTTCAACTAGAGGAACTTTCACTCCAAAGCAAACTATATTTTGTCATTTTTTTAATTATATTCAGTAGAATAACCACATGTGAATCTGTGAACGTCAGGGTGGGGGAAAAGGCACATCTGGATTTCCAATATCCATGTGACAGTACAGTAGTCACACTTCAAAATGCTTATCAACGCCCATTTTACAGATCAGCCAATCCACACTACATGTCACTGTCTTCAAACCAAAATATTGTAAATTATACTGAGACTGGGCATGCTGAGTTTGCTGACCAGTGCTTCCTCAGCCTAACCATAAACCCTGTGTCAAGAGCCGATGAAGGTACCTACATCCTGACTGCTTACAAGAATGGTGCCATTCTACCTGACTATCCTAGGATCTATTTGGGTGTTGATTATCCCCCTGGTAAAGCATCGTGTGAAAAAAGCAATGATTATAATGATAGGGAGTGGGTCTCACTGCAATGTACAGCTCCAGTAGGGACTCTCCCAGGCCAGATTGTATGCTATCAAAATGACATGAGATTACCCAAAGGGAATGAATTGAGAGAAAGCGATAGAAATTTAAATCAGCTCATCCTAGCTAGGTTAGATAATATGGTATATTGTTGTTCCTCCGTCTTAACTGGGATAGAAGATAAGTGTGACTGTACAGACTGGAGATGGGATCCAATGATTGATAGTGTCTCTGACATAGCAGATCCATGTCCTGAAGTTATATCAACAGAAGATCCAACATCAACCCACATCGTCAACATAGATAAAATAACTTCTTCATCTTCAAATCTTGTAACAGCACCTTCAAAATATCCTGAAAATCACAAGAACTCTTCTTACTGGATAGTGGCCTGTGCACTAATTACAGTAATCTCTGTTTTGGCCATCATTACTTTGAGCATAGCATATACATGTATGTATCGCCGCAAAGCAAAGGAATTGGCAAGGCTGCAAAGTAGCTCAACACCAGAAAGTACAGATCCATGCTTACCAGTTGATAGAGAGGAAGTGGTGTAGAATAATGTGAAGTATTATTCAGGCAGATATAATTAAAAATTAAATAGGAGGCGAGTTGACTCAGTCGGTATTAAAGGCGTCTGCCTGTGAAAACAAAGATTGTGGGTTTAAATCCACCCCAGGCAGATGACTGAAGCCTGTGCTGTGTGTTAACGTGCCCCTCTTGTGTTTCATAGATGCAGGCTATCTAAGTTGAAAACACTGCGTTCCACGGATAGGACGTTGAATGGAGGCCCCATGTAGAGAGTCACTCCCTTTGCACATTAAGAACCCATCTTTCAAATGCTGTATAGTGAATGTTGATGTTGCTAAATGCCTTTTAATACTGCTGTATGATATAAACGGTCTTTTCACAATCTTGCCATGCAGATTGAATACGGATGTTTTATATAAGCAAACTTTTGACTTTTTTATATTTGTTTCCATTAGTTGTGAGTTTCAAAATGCATCAAGGTGAAATATGTCAAATCTGTTTGGAGTATTTGAAATAAACATGATGAAAGGAGTATGCTGTTCTAGTACATCTAGTCTTATGCGCATGTAAATACAATCTAGAAAAAAATGTACATAATCATCATTTCTTGCAATGTAACATTATCAACTCTGGGTCTCTGAGTGTCTGTGACATACTAAAACTTTTAACCAAGATATTTCTTTGAGATGTAAAGCATTTCTAAGGTAATGTGCTTGGTAGTAGGAGACCAGCCTGTAGGTCCCGTGACCAATCTCGGGGAACAAAGGTTTGAAAGTGTTTTTGTGCTCCCTGATGAATACCAAACAATTTTGACTTGAGCTGCCCCCTTGAAAATCTCAGGCATTTTTGTGAGGGGTCAACATAAGTCATACAGGGTAGAAATTCAAATATATTCCGATTGTGTCGATATGCATATCAAATTACTTGTCTGGTCATGAGGATTCAAAAAATGTATAGTTTGCTATACCTCCAACCTTAAAGGAGGGCGCTATGGTCAAAAACGTTGAAAGGTCAACACACTTATGACTTGAGGTCAAATTCACCAACACATTTAACCTTGTCAAATTTCATATCAAATTACTCGGCTGGTCATAAGGATTCAAAAAATGTATAGTGTGTTATACCTCCGACCTTAAATGAGGGCGCTATGGTCAAAAAGGTCAATGCACTTTAGACTAGTGGTCAAATTCACCATTACAGTTAACATTGTCCGATTCTAATGATATTAGTGTCTAATAATATGTATTCTGACATGGCGAATTCGACTCAGTATACAGCTTTCAAAAGTAAAAGTGCTTACCTTGACAATGTACATTCAAAATGGCTGCCCTTTTGGTGACAACCATTTAATAACTTCTTAACTATGGATTTGAGGGAAATTTCAAGGTTATGACAACCACTTTAGATTTTAAAAGTTGCTTAGTTGAATTTGTTATGTCAGAAAACATAAAATCATTAGAATCAGACGATGTAAACTGTGTTGGTGAATTTGACCACCAGTCTAAAGTTTAAAGTGCATTGACCTTTTTGACCGCTATGCCCTCATTTAAGGTCGGAGGTATATAAACAAACTATACATTTTTGAATCCTTATGACCAGCCGAGTAATTTGATATGAAATTTGATAAGGTTAACTGTGTTGGTGAATTTGACCACAAGTCAAAAGTGTATTGACCTTTCAACGTTTTTGACCACAGCGCCCTCATTTAAGGTCGGAGGTATAACAAACTATACATTTTGTGAATCCTCATGACCAGATGAGTAATTTGATATGCATATCGACACAATACACCAGTTTACGGTTGTGTGCGCCATTTTAAATGGCACCCAAACAAAGCCAATGACCTAGAGGTCATGTATTTATTCGTAAATTAAGATTGCACCCTTGCAGACAGTGATATCATCGTTTTCGGATGAACATGTATTGTTGCGTCACAGTCGGGATCGATGACATGGCCTAGTTAAATTTACTTATACACATGCGCTCACATCATAATTTGCATATGGGCGCAATCTTAATTTACACTTAGCCTAATATACCACTGACGTGACCTCGGGTCATTGGCACCCTGTTTGGGTGCAATCTAAAATGGCGCCCAGTCTGCGCATGCGCACAGATACAACTGTAAACTGGTGTATTGGAATATATTTGAATTTCTACCCTGTATGACCTTTGTTGACCCCTCACGAAAATGCCCGGGATTTTCAAGGGGGCAGCCCAAGTCAAAACTGTTCGGTATTCATCAGGGAACACAAAAACACTTTCAAACCTTTGTTCCCCGAGATTGGTCACGGGACCTACAGGCTGGTCTCCTACTATGGTTACTTCCTTGAAAACAAGTGCATCGCCTTGGAAACGCTATAAAAATTGATATTCTAAATTTCAGTGGCAATCACTGGTATGGGGTCATGAGTTTGGTTCAAATGAACTATATTGAAAGCATATGCAGTCTACAATATTCAGTGATCATTGTCGCGGTTGAAATCGGGTCTAAAGTTATGAAATTGTAAATAATAAAATCTTTGTTGACCCCTCACGAAAATGCCCGGGATTTTCAAGGGGGCAGCCCAAGTCAAAACTGTTCGGTATTCATCATAGCTCCCTCTCAAGGTCAAAAACAATGTTTCTTGACTAAAATCAACCAATTAGCAACTACATATTCTGGGATTTTCATGGTGGCATCTACCATTGTACGTCCATAGGCGCTATTTGAAATTTATCAAAATTTACCGGGAGCACCAGTAAATTTTTACATTCGATTTTTCTCGAAAGCAGAAGTGTTTTAGGGGCTAAATTTTCTAATGCTTATAAAACATCCACAGGGGCATCCAAATGTATGAAATTTGTAAAGAATCACTATCTACCCAATTTGCAAAATTTCCCAAAACTTTGTATTATCTTTAAAGAGCATTAAGAAATTGATGACCAAATAAAACTGTTGGATTTAAAGTACTCTTCTGACACTCTTCTTCATCATTTTTTTTTTTTGGTGTTCATGTTAAGCCAACACATGGACTTAATTTCTTACTGTTGAGATTTTTGAACCCATAATCATTAGCATAACTTCAACAATACATACACAAGAGACAGAGAGAAAGAGGAAGAGAAGAAGAAGAAAGAGAAAGAGAAAAGGAAAGAGAGAGAGAAAGAAGAGAGAAAGAAAGATAACAAAACGAAGAAAGAGAGAAAAGGAAGAGAGAGAGAAATAAAGAAGAGAGAGAAATAAAGAAGAGAGAGAGAATTAAGAGAGAGAAAAAGAGAGAGAGAGAGAAAGAAGAGAGAGATAGAGAGAGAGAGAGAGAGAGAGAAAGAAGAGAGAGAAAGAAGAGAGAGAAGTGAGGTATGAGAGAGGCACATTTAGGAAGAGAAAAAAGCAGCTAATTTTGTTTGTACCAGTTTAACTATCCCTATTTTTAATTCTCTTTCTAAAAATAAAAATAAAATGGGGATGATGAGAGTGATTAAAAAGAGAGAAAGAGAAAAAGAGAGATAGAGAGGGAGGTGTAGGATCAGAGTAATGGTAAAAGAAAGATCAAATGGATGATAGAGGAGGTGGGCAAGAGATGCATGTATCAACAAGGACTTATAATATCAAATCACATTTCTTCAGTCAGCATAGAATCTAGAGTCTAGGTTCACGATAACACTGCCATTATCATCAACTTGTCACACAATAGAGCCTGCCAATCATAACAAAGGATGAGTCATCAGAAGCCCAAAACGCATGTGCCGCAGCTAAAAGATGCTGCAGTTGCAATAAATGTTCTCAGGAATGCTTCTCGTTTTAGACAGTACTCCATAGAATCTGGTAACCCTAGAGGTCAATCATGGGGCGCGTTTATCTAGGCTTGCCGCTAGATATGTACATATCGAACCCCACTATCGAACCCCACTATCAAACCCCACAATACGATCGTGATTCACGGGATGTCGCGTTTATCTACACTTCACGATAGGCCTCGTCTCTTCGCAGCTGCTCAGCGCCGTTTGACCCGGGAAGCAGACAGTTTGTTTGAGGTCAACTACACACACATGCTTGTACACAGCACATGGCGCGCACTAGCCTCCGAACCGGAAATTAACCGTGGGAGGTCCGATTTGTATGTGAGGTACAAAAGAGCTTTGCGTTTATCTAGCTCTCAGAAACGTGATTCTGGCTGTATGTCACATTCAAAACGCACCTTTTTGCGTCTTTAGATATGGGCATATCTAAAGACGTTTGAAAAAGGCTTTGCGTTTATCTACAACTAAATTTGCCAGAAAGATGTTTGAGAAACCTGATTCTAGCCAAAAATTTCCTAGATAAACGCAACCATGGTAAGCTAAAAATCTCTCTATACATACAGTTAATAACTAAATTATTCATACCCAACACCAAGTTTTGTAATTTTTCAGGTATGTGAAAGTTCATTTGGCCAAATTTATGTTTCTCGATAATTTGAGCTATTACAGCTAATATGTAAAAAATGTTTAACAAAGGCACTAATTCAAACACTCTATCTTTTATTCTTGAGTTACGAAAAACACACAAAAACAAAACAAAAATTACAAGGGGTATGAATAATTTAGTACTGTTGTATATAATGTACATGTATATAGTAGTAAAGAAATAAAATTGTGTATGAGAGTTTTTACTACATGTACCGCTTTTCAAAGCAATTGTATTTTCCCCACTGAGTATTGATGAGTTTGCTCCACCGCATGACGAGCACAAGTGCATGTGTATTGATCCTGGTTATTTCCAAAGACTAAAAATCAAAAGACACAAGTGCAATTCTGCTTCTTTATCGTTTAACAATTTACAGCCTTGTACATTGTATGTTGATATGTACATGTAACACATTATTTGTAATTCGAATATACATTTATGTAGCACTGGCTATCAAAATGTAGAACTTTTCAGGGAATTTATTTTGACTCCACCCCTCCCTAATCTACATAGAGCTGTGTAACATCTAGAATAATATTAATAATGGCATGGCAAATCTAAATTAGTTATAAAATTTTGCTTTAGAAAAAATCTAACTTTTGTCTATTAATAAAAATATAACTACTGGTACTGTAAAAAAAAATATATATTGATGCATGTTTTTAGATATTAACTATAAACCTGTGAATTATTTTTGAACATTTTTTGAAAGAGATAAGAAAGTTTAGAGATTGACATGGGTAGTAAGTTTTATGTACCGGAAGGTTAAACATGATGGAGGTGCAGCCTCAAAATTCTTTTCTTGTTATTCTTATCTTCCTCCAGCCCACTCTTTGAACTGATGAAAACAAGATTCTGATGACAGAGCCCTTTCTTGGACTAACAACTTTGGATATACATAATTTCCTTGGACAAAAAGATAACATTTGAGACACTGAATTCTTTACTTTGCGTGTAAAATCATTGTCTCTTTATCATAGAGACCCTTTCCTGATTGACGTCCGTATAAGCTTGCTTGTTGTGCACTAATTTAGAATTTACAGACTTTTACACCTTACACCAAACACCTTTACTCATATAGTATACAATCACTTTTGATGACTTTCCAGAGTTACAGTTATCTCTGCTTCTTGTTTGCTGACCCCTTTGGTTGTGAGATGAGCAATTTTCTCATTTTCGCAATTCTGGTAAAACTAGCCTTTTGTGAAGCTAGAATCATGCGTGTACGAGAGGGAGACATAGCAAAACTTGATTTCTCATATTCTTGTAACAGTACAAGAATTACATTACAATATGGATATCGAGCCCCATGCTACAGCTCTGCAAATCCAGCATCTATGTCAATGCCGGCGAATCAGAAACTACAACTTGAGAACGGAAGTGATAGCTGTGCTATTCACTTAACAATCAATCCTGTTTTAAAGGATGATGAGGGTACCTACATCCTCACTGCTTACAAGAATGGTGCCATGCTTCCAGACTATCCACGGATCGGGTTACGTGTTGATTATCCTCCTGGTAAGGCATCGTGTGAAAAAAGCAATGATTTTAATGGTGAGGACTGGATTGCACTGCAATGTACAGCTCCAGTAGTAGTCCAGAATCTGGCCTATTTAATTTTGATCTCCACCAGTGCAGAACCAACTCTACCTCTCCCTCCTTACTTGCTCCCAGCCGATGGTGGCGTGATCATTAAATTAGGACGCCCGGCGAAAAAATAGTCCAGACAAAAACCTCGCGACCTTGTGACAGGGTC
>BEXV01003532.1:0-13272 GCA_003118195.1 Hemicentrotus pulcherrimus | reverse complement strand
CTCTCCGTTGAAATTTCAACGGAGAGCCATTAAAGTGAGGTTTTTGTCTGTACGGTCCTCAGGTTGGGCAAGTGAGCATAATTATGAGTTTGTTGATAACGCCATCTTCGACGGCTTGAATCAAGTGTGTAGGGAAATAATAGAGGACCGTGCAGATTCTGGACTACTCCAGTAGGGACTCTCCCAGGCCAGATTGTGTGCTATCAAAACGACATGAGATTACCCCCGGGGAATAAACTGAAAGAAAGTGACAGAAATTTAAATCAGATTATCCTCGCTAAGTTAGATGATGTGGTATATTGTTGTTCTTCCATCTTAACTGGGACGAAAGACAAGTGTGACTGTACAGACTGGAGATGGGATCCAGTGAGTGATAGTGTCTCTGACATACCAGATCCCTGTCCTCACGTTACGTCCACAGAAAATCCAACATCAACCCATAGCATCACCATAAATAACATAACTTCTTCATCTCCAAAGTTTGTACAAGCACCAATGAAAAATCCTGAAAATCACAAGAACAATTCTTACTGGATAGTGATCTGTGCACTTACAGTCATCTCCATTGTGATAATCATTACTGTAAGCATAAAGTGTCATTGTAAAGTAAGGGAGTTACAGCACCAAATAAGTAGTTTAACACAAGAAAGTAATGAGCAATGCTTACCGGTACCTGGGAATGGAGAGGAAGTGGAGGAGCATATTGTGTAGCATTATTTATGCAGATATAATACCAAATCAAACAAATCATTCAGAACATGACTTTAGTGATCACATTTGTATTCATCTCCTCAAATGTATGTAACTATTAAACTATTAATGACCTAGATTGCAAGACATATATCACTACATAACAGTACACAGGTACTTATTTCAAGATATGTTGTTGATGTTTAAAAATTTGCTAGGATTTTGACTTCGGCAAAAGAACAAAGTGTGATTTCATTTTTCTCTTAACGTTATGTATGGGGGTATTTTTTTTTTTATAACATTTTAATTCAGCTCTATATTTTCTGTTTGAGACAGAAATGCGTCGACTGTGTGTAAAGTGATATGACTTAAAATTGATGTACACCTGTATACATAAACTGGACTGATCATTTATAGGTACAGGTACATGTACATTGAAGAGGTTATCAATGACACCAAGCACATTGCTCACTATGGCGGTATCCTGTATTCCCAAAAATTGATTAATTTTAAAATGTTGATATCCCATAAGTGTATTTTCTTCATGTGTTTAAAAGTAAATGGTTGATGCCTGAAAATAAATTTATATATTTTTCTATAATACTAAATTATTTTGTATTATGTTTTTTAAAGCGGAAATAAAAATCAAAATGATCAAGTTAAACCCCTGGCTCCAAATAGACAATATATTCTATTTGTATAAATTCTTAGTGGAATATTTCTATAGCTTTTTACTTTGTGGTATATTTTAGGCTTGTTTAAACATAATAAGTTTTTAATTGAATCTTGTCTTAATAATGTATTTTTCTGAGCATTTTTAATGCATTTCTTCCAACAAAGTATGGTATTGCTTTTTAGCTTATAATAATAAAACAACCATGTAACTTTATTTTCATTTTTCATGAATAAAGCTAAGATATATTATTGTGTTCCTACAGTGTAACTCTAATCTGTAGTTCTTTTCTATACTCGCCATTCTTGCCTCATCTGTTACCTTTTATATTATTTGATTTATTGATTCTTCTACTCAACCATCACCTGTTACTGTGATCTTTGTATGGGGTGGGGCGGGTGTAGGATTTCCTAAGCAATTTAAAAATACATTTTATATTTATATTACAGAGTACTTGTAACTGTTTTATTCTCAAGGGGTCTATAAAATACAAGCCATGCTTTTTAATAGACTCCTCCACTATGTTTTACCACTGTGCCAATCTTAAATGATTGATTTTAATAATTGCATGATTATTTGTTGTATCTTTTGTTAAATATTATGTTAGTTATATTATGTGGACAAAATAAAGAAACCTAGACCTCTAATAACATGTAAATGGATTTCGTAACAGTGTTTTTGTGTTTTTTTAATCCATGGTGTTTTACTTTGCAACAATAGTGTATTGTGCATATAAATATATATATCTACAACTCAATTTATGAACACACTTATATACTTAGCATATAACTTTAATATTAACATACCCTACATTATTTTGATTACTTATCTCTAATATATTTGTTTATCTTTTATAATGATGGTATAATTGATAACGTTGTAAAACAGGCAATATCAACCAAGAGCTGCCTTTCAGTTTACTTGTAATAGACCAAATTAACTCAATAAAATTTCAAAATATTTTAAACATTATCAAAAATTACTTTCATGATTGCAAGCATGTGTGGTAAATGGTGAGGTGTACCTACATGTATATGTAGTATTGAGAGTTTTTTTCAAAGCACATTTGTTTTATTTGCACAACAAAGGAAAAGGCCAGCATTTTTGTACCTATGTATATTTGTATCTTTTGAAATCATTAACTTGACAAGTTAATTTTGTTTTGACAATCGTACTTGAGATATAAAATCTCTTCATTTTTTTTATGTTCCCCCCCCCCCAAAAAAAAAAATTAATAAATAAATGTCTCCACTTTATACTTTTTGATGATCTAATAAAACCATCAGACTTATGCATATTTTATGCAATGAAAAAGTGTATTTTCATTAAACCAGATCTGAATATTAGCTTTAATCAAATAACGCATATTTGACAACAGTACTTTTATATTTCATGTTAATTTTGGTCATCACATGATGAAAATTAGATATGAACTACCGTACCATGTTTTGTTAAATGAAATTCAGATCACGTATTAAATAACCAGGACTTTAAATTGTTACGCAAATGCTATTTTTTCATTTTTCATGAAGTGGCATAAACCTATGGAATCTGTTCATCTAGTTTCATAAAAATGTAGTCTTTTCCAATTGATGGATTTTGTTTATATCTCAACTTTATATTCAAGTTGTTGACATAAAGTCCAATATACATGTACATGTACATGTACATGTAGGAAAAACAATGTAGGGCAACATGTATGAAAATCTATTCATCTTTTCAAAATAAAAAAAGGTATGAAATTATAATAAATCATTGAAATATTGTTTCCATGTGTATTTTATCAGCAAGTTGTTCACCTAAAGCCCTTAACAACATATTAAAGTGCATTGCGCTCTTCTGCTAAACACAGAAAATCACTATAAAGTTACCGGTAAGGAGAGGGTAATTAGCATTATATTGCTGCCTGTAACTTCAACAACATGCACTTATTTGATACAAAACTACTCAATTAGGTATAAAGTACACTCTATTTTCTCATCGTAAAGTCAATAAAGTGAAAAATCCCTGTCATGTTTAGGAATTGTGCAAAATGTATAGAGCAGTCAAAACCTATACCGTAAGCAGGTTATCAAAAAATGTTAAAACTTTCTGCGTGTAACACAACTGTATTTGTAATTAGGTGGTCTGTCAACGACAGATAACCTATTGATTTCGTTAAAATTTTCTTTCTTTCTTTATTTTTATTTATTTATTTATTTTTATTTCTTCCGTACACTTTTTTGTGCACCATGTTTGATACCATGTTTATCTCTTTATGACCATTAATAATGAAATGAGCGTCCGTTCAAGGTAAATGTCCGTGCGTGCGAGCTCTTGTAATACATAGCATATATGGGCAAAAACATGCCTATACAAAATCCATTGTATCTCTTTAGGATGCAAGGTGACCCCAATTTGTTTTTCATATCGTGATAAAGTATGATTCGCAGAAATGATTGTTTGTCTCATTTGACCCTCAATTAACTCATGACGTCATCATAATGGCCTCCGAACTCAAATATTCAATTTGCATATTATGACTTCAGAATATTTTTGGAAAATTGATATGTTCTAGCTGAGACAATTCTCTACAAATAAAGTCACAACGTTTTTTTTTCTTCATTTTGACAGAGGTATCATGGCGTATTTTTGCAATTTAAGGAGGCATGTCAATTTTTCACATTATGCGTGTATTCGCTATGGGACATGACTTTTTCCAAAAACTGGATTCTACATTTCCGTCTTTTGCGAGCAATATCTCCGTCGTTTTAGCCTTGTTTTCGCTGAGCTACGAGTAGGTTGTAGCTGAGACAATAAACTATCACAATGTGTCGTTTATTACTCGATCAGATGCCAGGACCATGCTCATATTTTACTTGCAAGGTGCGATTTTAGAATTCCTTTTTCTGTTCACGTGTAATCGCCATGGGAAATGTTTTGGTATATCGGTAACGCACTTGACTTCAGATCTCGAGACCCCTGGTTCGAGTCAGGGCGTCTCCAACAATTTTTTCTTCACTTTTTGACCTTTCACTGTACCATCTCCTTTGAATATTAAAACATGTAGAATGGCAAATAATCTAATAAACAACCATATTTACTTTATTATAACCCTATTATCACTTGATCTATTACTTTTTGCGTGTAATTCCTACGGGAGATGACTTTTTCTTAAATCTTGATTCTACATTCCTGTCTTTTGCAAGCAATATCGATGTTTTTTCCTCTTGGTTTTTATTGATTTTTGAGTATGTTGTAACTGAGACTATATGCTATCTAAATATCTCCTCACTTTTTTTCAATCAGATGTCAGGATCACGCTCATGATCATCATGATCAAGTAGTTCATTTCTCAATACTTTGTGTCATATTCATTAGGCCTACTTATTTTGATATTTGTTTGCATTTAATTTGATCATATTCATCATGCATCATTATGATAATTTCTCAATATTTCGTTCATCAGTTCAGCTCATCAGTTTAGTTCAGTTCATCAGTTTATCTGTTTAGCTCATCAATTCAGTCCATTTCACATCAGTTCAATCTATCAGTTCATCAGTTCATCAGTACTTCATTCATCAATCCATATCTTAATACATCATTTTACATTAACATCATTTTATTAGGTATTTGAATTGAAGATGAGCATGATCATAAGAATTGAAGACAGACTACCTACATGTAATTAGTCCCCATGACGAATTAAATTTCTAGTTCTTAACTTAATTTTTGACTTGTATGCACAGCTAGCTTAAAACTTCATAAGGTTTAACAAGGGAAACGCTCCCGCCTGCATTACGTAATTCGATATGAGGAAAAATTGAGGTTGGAACATTATTTATAGGCAGGGTGGCCCACTAGCAAGCCCCCAAAAATAAAATACTCTGAATATAATCAGCATTTTAAATTAAATAATGACTAAGAATCATCAACCTGATAACTGGAAATAAAAGGTATCATCAAAAACTTATTCAAGAAGTAGATAAACTTCTCAGTAGTATGGGCTTAACAGTCAAAACTAAGAAGTGTCGTTCCTTATCAATTTCAGGCGGTAAACCTACAGTTATTGATTTTTCCTTAGCTAGGGAACAAATTGCATCTGTACAAAATAATCCTATTAAATTTCTTGGATCTCACATTACTTTCAAGATGAAGACTTCAGAAACATATGATTTCATCCGTGATAAGGTTGATAGTACCCTCACGAATATAGATAGTGTAAACATAAAAAACGAGTATAAGCTAAGAATCCTTAATGATTATGCTCTCTCCTCTATGAGATATATGTTAACTGTGCATGACCTTCATGCAACTCACCTTGGACAACTAGATACACTTCTAGACAAATACATTAAAAAGTGGATGGGCATCCCCCGGTGTGGTGCCAATATTGCTATAGTTCATGCCCCAGGGGGGCTTAATATTCCCACTATCTCTGAACTCTACCAAACATGTCATTGCCTTGCCTACAGTAGATCGAAAGTTAAAGGCGACGAAATGGTAGTTCATGCCCTAGATCAACAACTGGCCAGAGAGGAAAACTGGACCAGAAAGTCATCTACAATCCAGGTTGCACACCAAATTCATCAAACCAGTTTACAAACGATTTGGAAAGATACTAAAAAATCAGTCAAAATGAACCTGAAAGAGGAAAGCAGGAAAAAGTGGAAAAATGAAATAGAACCTCTCCTAGTCCAAGGTGAATTCATGAAGGTACTAGAAATAGAAAACTGTGACTTGTCCTGGAAGTCCATCATCTTCAATCTACCACAAGGAGTTATGAAATTTGCAATAAATGCAGCGATTGATAGTCTGCCGAGTAATAAAAACTTGTATAGATGGGGTAAGCGAATAAATGACTTGTGTAGTTTATGTCAAGCCAAAGGTACTTTGCATCACGTTTTGAATAATTGTCAGGAAATGTTAAATAGATACACGTGGCGTCATAATAACATTGTACATAATCTGCTAAAGAGCATTAAACAGAACGGCCTTGATAGTGATCACCAAGTATATGCTGACGTGGAAGGGGAGACAATCAGTGGAGGGACGGTTCCCCCAAACATTGTTCCAACACAACAAAGACCTGATTTATGTTTCATTAATTTTAGAAAAAAGGAAATATTAGTTTTTGAGTTGACAATTCCGTTCGAAACGAACATTCAACAGGCCCACCAAAGAAAGCTTGATAGGTACGCCGGACTAATACATGATATCTCAGAAGCCGGCTGGACTCCCAAATTACTGTGCATAGAGATAGGTTCCCGAGGTTTGATAACTCCTGACAACAAGAAAAGACTTATAGATATGTTGAAAACATGTAAATGCAAAGTAAGGTATCCACAACTGAGAAATGAAATCTTGAAAACCGTACTGTTTGGGTCGTATGTTATCTTTTACAGCCGGTCGGAACGCACCTGGCAATCACAACATTACTTGGGAGTGTAGGTGGTTTAACTACTTTGTATGACTTGCAATAGCAAGACCTCTTTCTCTCCCTCTCCCTCTTTCCCTCTCTCTTTCTTTCCCTCTTTCTTTCTTTCTCTCTCTCTCCCCCCTCTCTCCCTCTCTCTCTACCTCTATCTCTATATCCCCCTCTCTATATGGGGATAGGTTTTCGTAGTGTGATTATGCATGCTACTATATTGACAGATATGATGATGGTACCTAAATGTAAGGTGTGGCATAATGATGAAATTGGGAAAAGTAATATTTCAAAAGTATATTCTGTGGGTTTATATTGTTTTTTTTACAGCCTATCTGAACTCACTTGGAATCACTACAACACTTGGAGGTGTAATTACTTTAAATTAGGAGATGTATATAACTTGTTATAACGGGACCTCCCTCTCCCTCTCTCTCTCTTTCGCGCTCTCCCCCTCTTCCTCTCTCTCTCTCTCTCTCTCTCGCTCTATGGAGATAGGTTCCCGTGATTGATTACTCATTAAGAAGAGATTGATAGATATGACCACGGTATGTAAATGTATTATGAGGCATTGCTAACTAAGAAAATATTATTATTTTTGTTTTTGCTATTTTGTTAGGAATTATTAATGTTTTCATTTAAAACACTGACGTTATAATGTTCTCTTTTTCGTTTTGTTATTGTGTATTGTAATTGTTTAACCCTGCATGAGATGTATTTAATGTAATACAAATCTCTGTCCTGGGTTTTATGTCACATCTTTATTATTATGTTATATGTATACTTTCATGAATAAAGATGAATAAACAACATGAACAAATAACAAACAAATTATTATTCATTCTCATAAGGTGTGAAAACATAATCCAAGTCTACTGACCTAAAATAACCTTTGACCTTGCGACCTTGAATTTGTGACTTATGATTTGTGGTACATAATAACTTAATAACTTATACTTGGGTATAATTTCATGGTATTTGAACAAACACTTTTGAAAAATGCTAAACATTCAAATTCTTGATGTTGATGCCACAAAAAAGTCTAAGTTTGTTGACCTAAAATGACCTTTGACCTTAACTTAGTGACCTGAATTCTACTCTCATGAAAGGGGATACTTGATAACCCTATAGTTCAAGTTTCATTGACTAACGACTTATACTTTCAAAATTATATCAAAAATTAAAACTTAACCTTAGGTTAAGTTTTCGATGGTGATGCCACAACATAGTCTAAGTTTGTTGACCTGAAATGACCTTTAACCTTGACTTTGTGACCTGACATTCAACTCACATGATTGGGGATACTTGATAACCCTATAGTACAAGTTTCATTGACTAATGACTTATACTTTCAAAATTATATCAAAAATTCAAAAACTTAACCTTAGGTTAAGTTTTTGATGTTGACGCCGCTATCGCCGCCACAGTAGCCGTCGCCGTCACCTGAAAAGAGGCGCCTACATGTATGCCTCGCTTTTTGCTACGCAGGCGAGACAAAAAAAGACGAGGTTCAAGAAGTTCTTAAATCATGCCCAGTGAAAGGACACAAAAGATAGAAGGTAGAAATCTCTTACATATAAATGTTTACCAGTAAAAGGCTGCAATTATGTAAACATAAAAAATGTTACATCAATAATTTGAACAGCCTGATAATATTCAATCTGATAAAACATAAAAAGAAAAGAAAAGAAAAGGCTGCACTCATGCCCATAAGATTGTGAACGATTGAACTCTATGTCTTTTATTTGAGTTGCAAATAATGTACGTTTCAACCTTTCTATAGATTAAAGATAAAGTGGAGTTCTGGTCATGCGATTGCATTGTAAAAGGAACAATGTGGAATCGATCAGAAAAGGTTGATCATCTAGTATATAAATATTGGTGGGCACTGCAAGGTTTTGGAATCATCAAAATGATAAGAAACTTGGCCCAGTCTTGGTAAAGTTACAAGCGCTGTACACAGAAATATGATGCATGAAAATCCGTCCCGATTTGTATGGTGGTTCATGCCATATTTAGAATATCAAGGCATTTGAAGAGCCATGCTTTTCAGGAAACATTTTTATTTTTATTTTATGTTCTTCCACACTTGCATAATCACAATGATAATGCTCACAAATTATTTTTCACCTCTTCCCATGCACAACTCAACCTTCTCTGTAATGGTTGGTTGATTCTAAAAATATGAATATATCATTAATCATGTACTGTACTGTACGGAAAGTGAGTACAATGTACATAAAGGAGCAAGGAGAATGGACTTTGTACCTAGATACACAGTATGGCTCACTGATTGGCTCCTAGGAATACATGTGACCGTTGCCATGCTCTTTCAAACATCCGGTTTTTGACACCCGTACTACTCACACGTTTTAGCTACAACAACATTGTTATATGCTTGATTTGCGCTTGTATGAGCTTTGAAGTTTTAAAAAATGGATACTAATATGCCTGGTGTATATGGTAAGTTCAAAACGGAATGACTTTACAGATGAGAGATTTTTCTTTACAAACAATTCACAGGTCATTATTTGATTGAAATGGAAAGAAATTTGTAACTACTTCTTAAAGATAAAGTTGATTTCTGGTCATGCGATTGCATTGTGAAAGGAACAATGTGGAGATGGAATCGATCAGAAAAGGTTGATCGTCTAGCATATAAGTATTGGTGTTATACTGCAGGGTTCGGGAATCATCAAATTGATAAGAAATTTGGCCCAGTCTTGGTTAAGTTACAAGCACTGTACAAAGACAGATGTACATGGGAATACATGAACATGCGGCATAAATATCCACTGTAGACAGGTGGCCGTTGTATACAGGTGGCCATTGGCAGCCATTTTGATTTTGAATAATTGATTGGCAGCGCCTCGCCTAAGGCCACTCGCAACAAGCCTGAAAATTTAATTGACAGAAAGGCCCCACCCACTCACCAGGCTCTGCGCAACGAACAATTACGACGATCGCCTAGCTGTGAGTGAAATTGCTCTAGCGCTGCAGTAGCTGGTCGCTATACGGCTGGCGGTCATTGTGTTGGCATATTTTCAGTGGCCAGCGGAAGCAAAATGAGTGGCCGCTGGTCACGTTAGACAGGTGGTCCTTGTGTACAGGTTCTGAACTACATGTACATGAAAGCTCAGCTCGTTATGGACAGGTGGTCGTTAACAGAGGTTAGACTGTACATGTCCATGTAGACCACATTTTGGAACGCTATGTTAGACCATCTCATAATATTTAATTTCTTTCAGATTATCTCACTCGTCAGACTAGTGATTAATGGAGATACAGAAACTGACAGAGAGAGTTCAAATGAAACACGAGAAAGTGCTCCCTCAACATCTGCACAAATGAACAAGATCAACTTTTTCATCGCTCAATCTTTTACTCCATTCAAGTTGAAGCGTAGCACGGAGGAACACATTACTGTACCTTCTCAACTTTTCAGGACCCAGCAATATGATTTCAACAATTTTTCAAGTCAACCTACAACTCCTCGACAAGCTAACTCAACATTTTAGGTATAACTGAGAGAATATATTACATTTGCAGCCTAGAATGTTGTACTTCCTTCTATCAAGAGTAGATCATACTGCAGTTTACCAAGAAGATCATTTATGTGGAATAGATCAGACTCCAATGAAACATATACTTATAGAGAAGGAATCAATGCTGTCTCCATAGAAAGCCAGGTAACCAGCAAAAACTAAAGAGCAGCTGCCAAAATCTGCAAACTTTTAAAAAAGATTAGTATTCTTATCATCACTTGAAAAAGTTGAAACTCGTTTTCATTCAAAACATGTTTCAACGGGACAAACTTTCACTCAAAATCCAAATATATTTTGTCATTGTTTTCATTGTATTCAGTAGAATAATCACATGTGGATCTGTAAACGTCAGGGTGGGTGAAAAGGCACAACTGGATTTCCCATTTCCATGTGACAGTACAGTAGTCACACTTCAACATGCTAATCGACGCCCATTTTATAGATCAGCTGATCCACACTACATGTCACTGTCTTCTAACCAAAATCTTGAAAATTATACTGAGACAGGGCTTGACCCGTGCTTCCTTAACCTAACCATCGACCCTGTGTCGAAAGCAGATGAAGGTACCTACATTCTCACTGCTTACAAGAATGGTGTCATGCTACCTGACTATCCTAGGATCTATTTGGGTGTTGACTATCCTCCTGGTAAGGCTTCATGTGAAAAAAGCAATGATTATAACGATGGGGAGTGGGTCTCGCTGCAATGTACAGCTCCAGTAGGGACTCTCCCAGGCCAGATTCTATGCTATCAAAATGACATGAGATTACCCAAGGGGAATGAACTGAGAGAAAGTGATGTAAATTTAAATCAGATTATCCTCGCTAGGTTAGATGATGTGGTTTATTGTTGTTCTTCCGTCTTAACTGGGATGAAAGACAAGTGTGACTGTACAGACTGGGGATGGGATCCAATGAGTGATAATGTCTGTGACATAGCAGATCCCTGTCCTCAAGCAATGTCCACAGAAGATCCAACATCAACCCATAGCACCCCCATAGATAACATAACTTCTTCACCTTCAAATCTTGTAATAACACTGCCAAAGTATCCTGAAAATAACAAGAAAACATCTTACTTCATAGTGACCTGTTCCCTTTTGGTGATCTTCGTTTTGACAACTATTACTTTGATCATAAAGTATCTTTACAAAGCGAAGGAATTGGCAAAACTGCAAAGAAGCTCTACACCAGAAAGTACAGATCCATGCTTACAAGCTAATGGAGAGGAAGTGGTGTAGTATAATGTGTAGCATTATTTAGGCAGATATGATACAAAATCAAACAAATCATTTAGCATGTGAATTTAGTGACCACATCTGTATGCACCTCTTCAAACATATCACACTTTTAATTATTATCAACCTAGATTGCAAGTCACATTCTACTACATGCCGGTATACATTTTTCAAGATATGTTGTTGAGGTTTACAATTTGCTGGGATTTTGACCTAAGCAAAAAAACAGAGTGTGATTTCAATAATGTTTTCGGGTATTTTTTAAAAATATTTTAATTCAGCTCAATATTCCCTGTTTCCAGACAGAAAGGCATTGCCTGTGTGTAAAGTGAGATGACTTTAATTGATTCGTGTACCGGTATGTCATGATATGACATAAAATTCAAATATGCAGAAACAGGACTGATCTTTTAGATTATACGTACATTATTGTATTAGCAAGAAACTCACTAACAATGGCGGTCTCCTGTATTCACAAATTCTGCTAATTGAAAAATGTTGATTTCTCTTATGTGTTTAAAACTAATTTGTTAATGTCTGAAAAATTGTTTTTCTACATTCCTATACTCTCCTTTCTTTCCTTATCTTTTTCCTCTTAAATTCTGTATTGTTTGATTGATTTTCCTCTTCAATGTGTTTTTTACATTCCTATAGTATACTCTCTTTTCTTTCTTCATCTGTTACCTCTTAAAGTATTTATTGTTTTGATTCTTCTCTTCCAACTACCACCTAAATGTATTACTGTGATCTTGATTTGGTTCTAATTACATGCAATAATGATAGTGATTTTGTAATGTATTCTTTAAAAATATTATTTTTATAATTATCTTACTTTACATTTAATGGTGATTTGGTTTGTAGTAATATCTGATTGTGCATATATGATACTACAACTCTATTCATGAACACTTATAAACATGGCATATAGCTTATTGACATAACCTAAATCTTTAATAGTTTTATTGATTACCCCGGTATATGAATAAATATATTCTACATACTAAGAATGTTACTCTACGATTGGTCAAAAGTAAATCACGTGATGAAAGATGGTTCGCCTATTATTGATGGGAGAAGCAAAAAGTTTGTTACACTGTGTAGATAGTACTACTATCTACACAGGGCAACGCACTTTCACTGAAGATTATCCAAAAGAGCACTTAAACAGGCATAATATTAAGCGCGCATTACCAATGAGCCCAATTAAAACAACTACATGCGCGCACCGTACCCTCAAGTGGTCGGGTTAAACTGTTTAACTTTTTTGTGTAAATTTGGGCATGGTGTCTTTTATGTTGATGCATACACTACCTTTCTTATTGTAGATGTGGAATATAGAGCAAATAATCACCTTTTGGTTTCAGGCGATGGCAAACTATCACTTCCTCGTTGATCAGAATGTATATGCTATCTTTCCTCAGCTTCGCTTTCGGAAAGATAGCTACATCCAGATCGCCTATGAAGAGATAGTTTGTCCCATCACCTTCACCAACGGTAGTTATTTGCTTACTATTATGTGACTGTATAATACACATTATTTTGTTTAATTACGGTTGGAACTAATATCCAGGAGCTACCTTTCATTTCCTTTGTAATAATCTGATCAATTCAATAAACTTTCAAAATGATACATCATGTAGTTGCCGATTTGTGTTTGATTTATGGCAACTTCAAGAAACTTTTGAAATTGTTGGCATGGTCATTAACACTGCTTTTTAT
>BEXV01003530.1:18241-28710 GCA_003118195.1 Hemicentrotus pulcherrimus | reverse complement strand
AAATGAAAGTTTAGTACGCTTCACATTTCTGTATCATAAAACAAAGAGCTAAGCGAACGACCTTGCGGGGAGTTGCACTTCTACAGGTTAAACAAACAAAAAACCTGCCACGGGATACTGTTGCATTTCGAATGAGCCTCGAGCTGAATTAATTTCCACAACATAATTCAGTTTAAAGAAGAAGAAGAAGAAAAAGGATTGACAGTCGTTATATCACGAATGGAGTCCTTGAATTATATTTAGATGTTGTTTCAATGTAACTAATACAATTCATTTTCATCTTCATCAAATGACCATACAACTCCTTGTACCTTGTATGTGAATACAAACCAGATCTGGCAGGTGGGTTCATTAAGTGTGACAACTAGTTAATCCCCCTCTCTCTCCCTCTCTCCTCGTTGTTTTTACATTCTAGCAAGCTTTGAAAATGAATATTTTGTAATGAACATTTGAGTTTTGAGTTTCCATACATAACATAACATGAATCATTTGATTCTTCTCTGGAATTTGTCTGTACTTGTGTTAGTTGTGTGGGGACTGACCATTTTAACTAAAATAATTATCTCTCTTTGTGTGTGTTTACTTCTGTAACATCATGAATCAGGCATTTGGGATGGCAAGTATGGCTTGGTTCTTTAAAGTTTAAAGTAAAGGTCGAGTTCTGGTAGTGGAAAATTTGTGGTAGCCATTCTTTCTTATTTTTCCTCCAAGTGACGGAACTTCCTATACAAAGCATATTGTGTGTACCTTGAAGCAATCTAGATTTTGTATAGTATGTAAAAAGACATTAAACTTTTGGTCTGCAATCTTGTTGACCTCAGTTTGAGTTTATAAGGTTCACATGACAGCTTATAAACTGATGTGTTGTGGACATGTCTCCTAAAATACTTTATGCCCAAAGTCATGTGGTTCGGCAGACAAGATCCAAACTTACAAGGAGTTGCTCAAAATCATCCATGAAATATCTGGACTTTCTGTGTAATTGTTTCCTACTTTGTTATGTCATTGATATTGAATAAAATGTTTTTTATGGAATATTGCCCTCAATCATTTTTTTCATTACCAGAACTCAATTTTTCCTTTTTAAATAACATCTCCATACCTGTTATCTCTACGTACATGTGCCTTCCTCTCACTTCACAGGTGTCAGAGTGATCCCATTCTTTACCCCAACTTGAGGTTAAAGGATACCAAAGCCCCCTCAGACACCGACGAGAGCCACCGGGTCTCTGCTAGGTGCTTGCCTTGTGCATGCTGAAGAGCTTTTCCCCACTGTTCCATTTTATCTCTCTCTCACTTTGTGGTGTATTATATATTGAACATCACTTAATATATGCGTAAGTTTGCTCCATCAAGGGACTAGTTCTGGAAATACAGTTCTGTCTTTATTTAAAGAGAGTACAAGAGAGAGAAGGAGGGAGGGGGAGGGAGGGAGATAGGGNNAGAGGGAGGGAGGGAGGGAGGGAAGGAAGGAAGGAAGGAGGGAGGGAGGATCAGGAAGGAACGAGGGGGTGAGAAAGGATAATTGATGGAAGAAAGAGCATACAAAAATAATAATAATAATAGCCTAATAGTCCACTCCAAATTTTATTAAACCGAAACAGAAGTTCTTTTTGCCCAATTGATCGTGAGCCCGGCAGCCACTGTGCAGCGCCAGATCGACGTTGCTCCATCCCTTATTATTGAACGCCAAACAAGGTAGCAACAACTCCCATCTTTTAACGTCTTTTGGTATGACGCGGCCGGGGTTCGAACCCACGACCTCACGGATGTGAGGCGGACGCTCTAATGATTGAGCCAACACTCCGGTATAATGCTTGAAAATCGTGAGTTATGCTCCACATTGAAAGAGGTGTCGAGACATTTGAGACAGTGGGGAAAGGCTTCATAGCTGTGTGGGCATGTTTTTAACTAGTTTCCATGCATGCATTTTATAGTTTGTTGCTTCGATGTGTGTCTTTGCATTAACAACATCGCATGCTAACATTCCACTCTGTGTGCATTTATGAATATAGTTCTTAATTGATTTATTTCTAGTCATTCCAAACTTGATAGGGGGTTGCAGTGAAGTTTATGATAATTATAAGATAATGAAAACAAGATGGTGAAAGCTGTGAAATAAATAAGATAAATTTGAAGAAAGCTATGAATTGTCAAAAGCTAAAATCAATTGAAATAGTGAATATTTGTCGGTTATTAGTCTGTGATGTACATGTATTTGTGGAAAAGTGTGGACAATCGTCCCATTTAATATACTGTAGAATATCATTATTTCCTTTCACATTTTTCCCCAGGCTTTTCTCAAAACATGCTGTGACAGGCATGCTGTTATATTTTATGTCCTCATATAACAAAGGATCTGCTCTGCAATGTCACATATTTAAAAAAAAAACAAACAAACAAACAAAAAGCAATGTATTAGTCATTTTTTATTTTTTAGAAGCAAGTGGGAGCAAATACATCATAGCTACATGACACTGTTTATTTGTCATGTTTCAATTCCAAACATAGTGACCTTAACTTTTTTTTTAAATAGTGCACCACTTTCTTAAAGTTTACATGTATATGGACTTGTTCAAACTCTATCTGTCTCTGACTTCTCTCCTTTCTTTCAGCGTACTTTTAATGCCAGTGAGGTTAATTTTCCTTTTAAAGGCTACATGTTATTGCTTGATATTCCATGTATTTTGCAAAGCTTTTTTTTTGCGTGGATTGTATTAAAGAAGAAAAACAAAAGTAAATCTTAAGGTATAACATTTGTAGCAGCTTGAACAGTGTGTCAGTATTCTACCTTCTTTATTTTGCTATTTCAATTTTTTTCTTTCACTTCATGTGTGGGTATGCCATACAACTACCAGTATTTGTTGTCTTTTATTTTATACCCATCTCTCTTACACGTAAACCTCTTCAATACTTTTTTCTTTGTACCTCATTAGTTGTATAGATTTCACTTTCATCATTCTTAAGCTTCCTATCTACGTTGCTCTTTTATATATTATAAAGTATATATATAAATTATTTTTTCCTTCAGTTCTTTTTGTGTAATTTCTAAATTCTCTGTGGCTGTCCATCTTAAGATCTTAAGATTCTTGTCTCTGTCTCTCACTCCCACTCTGGTGCACTCTCATCCTAGCTTACTACCCCCCCCCTTACACTTTTTCCTCTCTCCATGTCTCTCCTTCTCTCTCTCTCTCTCTCTTTTCTAGTAATGCCCCTGCCTTTCAATCTAGTTACCCTTTTAATTTCTTTTTCCGTCTTGATCAGTGTCGTCGGGAATGATCAGATCCTCTACCCTAGCCTGAAGGTAGAGATCTCACAATCACCGCTCACCGGCAAAGAAAGGCGGAACGTCACGAACCAGCCATTGCAACTGACCAGGTAAGAGTATAGTTATACTTGGTGAGACTGGACATCGCAGGCATAATTTTCCCTGGATACAATCCGATTTCATTTAGTTATCTTTAACCAAGACTTGGGAAGAAAAATAAACATGTGATTATATGATTTTTTTTTTTGTCTTTGGACAAATAACATGTGTCCCAACTTTGTCAACATTTGATATTGTATAACATTATTTGTGGCATGAGAAGGTGCTAGTGAAGAACTAATGTAATGACATTTCTTATGGTACATTGTACATGCACAACAATAGTTAGAGATGAATGCAAAATTTAATTATTTTGTAATAATTGAATTAGAAAGAATAAAGATCAAGGCCCCATTTCCTCAAACAACTGGCAAAGATCTATGACAAATCTGCTCGTAGCCAGTCACATTTCAGGATTACAGTAGCTTGTAAAAATGATTGTTTCTCGGTATTGATAACAAGTTTTGCAATTCAGGGCCCTGAATATTTCAACTAGAGTATTAAATACACTCGAACTAGTTTGATCATCATTTGTACTTGTTGTTTTTGAAGCAGACCTCCATCGGTGCCTGAATTAGTCATCCCTGAAGATGACTGTCTATGGGAGGTGTATGTGTCGTACATCATAAGCGTCATGGACTTCTACTGTATCATCATGGGCGATGGCTATGCAGTAAGTAGCATACCCGCACGGTGTCTTAACAAATTGCATTATTGAAGGCTCAGGTTGTTTCAGATTGCAACAAATTACCAGTCTTGCAGAAATGTTATACCAGGATTAATGTTTATTCTATTAAACCTGTTGTGATGTTTACTCTTATTATTGATTATACAGTGACCTTTAGTGTGCTGCATTTATTTATTTTAAAAAGATTAATTCAAAGTCACTGGAAGTACTCTTATCCCTCTTTAATCACTTAAACATTTTGGCACTGTGGGTATTTACTTACTAGAGAATATGTATTAAAATTGGTACAATATTTACTGTTTCATACAGGTCTATCAAAAATACAAAATTTCCTACTGACGCTGGTTTTCAATATAAAATCAAAGTGTGGAACTGGAGGCGGTGTAACTAAGAGCCTATATTCATGAAAGGAAAGTGAGAAGGGAGAAAAAAAGGAGAGTAAAAAAGAGAAGGTACAGAAAGAAATGAATCTTGAAAGACGGGAGGGGAAGACGAGAATAATAGGAAGAATGACATTAGAGTGTTGGCCTCAGGTTTGCATGCCAAGGCTCATTCTGCAGAAAAAATGGAATCTCTACCTCAACAAGCGGTCATACAGAGAAACAGAAAGAGCTTGTCGTGCCCTTGACTAGATAAGCCAAAATATGATAGTTTGTATAGCCTTCAAGTGTGTTATTGATTTCTTTCCGTTCTCTATTCAGAATGAGTTATGCACCCTTGAAGATAACATGAGGGAGTTCTATGAAACAGACCAGCCCAACCTGAGATTGGAGGATCTGCCTGTTGTGGGCAGTCTATATGCAGCTCAAATGAACGATGATTGGCTTAGTGTGGAGGTCATTGCTGTTGACAAGCAGGAGGTAAGGCCTTTTTGTGTATCATTTTTAGCAACTCCAATTTGGGCATGAGCTTTTATTTCACAATGCATTTAGTTTTTTCAAGCCTATCTATACTAGTTTGACCAGAAGGGATTAGACCTTCATGTGTGGTCAATGACAGATCGTTACCTCATCAAATCAGCTGTCAATTAACATAAGAAAAAGGGGACCATCGGGGACCAATGGTCACCGCTTAGGCATTGATTGCTATATAGAGGGCGCACATAGCTATAAGTAGTGCAGTGGGGCTTGAAGCAGGAAAGTCAATTTTAATGATGATAATGTTGATAACTTGTTTTTTTATGGTACTGGATTATAAGTGAAATAATATCTGTTGTGGAAAAAATATTATGAGAGATTTTAGTTGCCTTCATGAAGTGCTTGGGGCAAGGTAGTTATTATCAAGTTCCCATTTACAACAACATATTTGACAATGTGAAATGCAACATCTTGGTTGGGAGGCATAAACCACTGTGCTCTGCTTCTGATATTCCTTTAAGTATTGCAAAAGTTTGGACTGTTGCCTGCATGAATATTGTATAACTCTATCAGTGAATGTGGTACAAAGTCATTTTGTAAAGTAGTCGTCCATTTTGATGTCTACAATTACATGTATATGCCATTCTTCATCTGGCCTTGTAAATGGATAGCTTGATTTTTGAGATTTTAGTAGAAAAAGATGTCTTTAAACAAATATTTGGAAGCAAAAATTGGGAGAAAATATTTGTTGTGACTATGCTTTTCACAATGAAGTCTTCAATGTTATAAAGATGAAAGAGAATCAAATTTCAACCAATCTCTCCTTCCCTTTACCAAATCCCTGTCACAGTACATGAAAATGTAGTGAGCATAGTTACCAGACGGTTATCAATATCCTTCTAAAACCATTTCTTTTGTTCAGGCTGGCTGTTTTCTGGTTGACCATGGCGATATAGAATCTGTTCCACTTGATGATCTGAGAGTTTTAGACCCTACCTTCTATGAACTGGCTTTCCAGGTATAGTAGACATCAATCAGTCGGTCTGTTGGCAGGCTACACAGTTATCATTAACTCACTGAAATATGGAATAAGGTATTTCAGTTCAGTTAATTTTCATATTTTACATGTTTACATAATACATTATTACGTTTGGCATGTTAAATGTTTTTTTGTGGTGTTTTGTTGTTATACAAACGAAGAGAATACTACATAAGACTAAGTTAAATAATGGGAGAAATATGATGGAGCCTTAAGAGAAAGCAATGCTTGTAGGCCATAGGCTCCGGAAGCTATAGCATTGATATAGTCTTGTGTTTATTGAATAACGTACTAGGATTTAATTGGAACTTATTCTAAGGAATAGGTAAACATTGGTCATTATAGTTAGCAATACTTGTGTTACATTATAACTACCTGTACGCAATGGCAGTTCTCATTGGAGCTTACCAAAATGTGCACCAAATATGAGTGGATAACCAGTTGGAAATTGTATGTTCCTTTAATAGCAGAATAGTTTTAATGTAGATCATAAGGAGAGTTGAGTTCTGAGAAAGGTGAACATATGATGATACAGACAAAAAAAAAATTGTTTTAAAGCACTGAAAGTGTCTGTACTGCCCTTCTTTGAATATATGCTATCAACATGAGTCATGTTGCTCACAGAAAATTGAAAGGCTGGTGGTCACTAGCTCAGACAGTTTGAGTATAAGGGTCATTCCGTAAAGTTGGGGCAAGACATATGACGGTGTCCATGTAACATGGTTATGAGATCTTCTACTTCACATGGAAGAGGAAATGTTTTGTTGAATTTTTATAGTAGTGCCCTGCCAGAATCGTTCCTGTTTCAGTTGCTTTTCTTCTAAATCCTTGCTTACTACACACATTTCTTTTTACCAGCGTTACATGGACACCATATTCATATAACAATACTTAAACTTTGGGTCCATAATATTGATACATCATGAAGGTTGAATTACTTCTGAAGAAAGCTGGCTATGCTTTTTATGGAAAACTCAATTTGAGCAAACATTGTTACAGATAGGAGACGTAGTTTCTCACTTCTGGTATGTCACAAAAAGTGACCCAACTTTCTAGATGGACCCATAAACTAATCAGGGAATAATTTATAAACTAATCAGGGAATAATTTTCCTCATATTTTTTTATTAAATATTTCAAATGAAATACTGTACATTTCTATGGAAGAAAACTGCTGCACAAAAGATATTTTGTATAGCAGTCATGCAAAAATGCATAGCAAATTGCGATGCGATACCAGGAAAATTATTCCCTGCTAATGCTTCTTTTCTGTCCATAGGCGATTCCTTGTAAGCTGCATGGTATGGATAGTAAGGCTGCCAGTGAAACTGCAACAACTAGATTCTGCAGCATTGCTTTGGGTCAGAGTCGGCTAGCACAGCTTGTTTCAAAGTAAGTGAGATATCTTTCTGTATTGATTGATGTTAGCCATTATTATTCANTTATTTTTTACACGATCGCAACAATTTTCAAGAATATAAAGATATTAGCCCAAGGTAATTTGTAAGAGCCTTGTCCATCAGCTTTAAAAATGTACGAAAATTTTCCCACAACTTTGCGTTTCCTTTAAGTGGAAGACAAAATCATCACCCGCCATTTGACGGTTCTATAAAGTTACCTTGCTCGCAGCTAAACAAATTTTCTTCTCTTTATTAAAAACATTGTGTTATATATAGAACAGAAAGAAAACAAATGTACGAAAATTACAATAATGTATCATGTATATATAGATACATGATTTCCGATAGTAGTACAACAGATTATTGTCGACAGTCTTTTTTTTTCTTCTTCCCGTTGTCATTGATTAAAAAACAAAACAATCAAATAACAGCAGAATCAAGATGAGGGTAAAAAGATAAATATATATGATATTGCAGGGCATAACATTGACTTTACTGAAATTACCATTCATTTTTGCCACTCGGTGTACGATTTCTTTGGAAGCATTTATGTAAGCTATAAAGTCGTGAAAATTGGGGGAGGGGGGGGGATTTACTTACCAACGGGGCCAACCTGTTTTGAGATGAAGACAGCATAAAGAATATTGATTTGCATGATGGTAGCCAGGGTGTTGATCTAGAATTGTTTTTCTTATCATTTCATTGAATTTGTTTTCAAACTTCTCCTTTTTTCATTTTGCAGGGAGTCCAAGCGTCTTTCATTAACGCTGTACCGAGACGAACTGAACATTAACTATCTATGTGCCCTAGGAAATTTGGCCTAGTTGCTGCAGTGGAAACAAACTTTGTGATGTCATTTACTAGTGACAAAACCTTCATCAAGATTTTGCTGCTTCATTAACTACAAGATTAGATGGACAGGTTGTATGAAAGAGCTGTTTGGATATGGCCTAGCTGCTGGAAATGTAGGCTCTTTGCTGCAATGTTAACATTGTGATGCCATAGGTGAAAGAATTTTTTCACTGCCTCCATTGCTGCTTCATTCTCTTGAATACAAGACGGGCAGGTTGTATGAAAGAGCTGTGGCCTAGTTCCAGCAGATGTCGCCCTCTTTGCTGCTATGAGAACATGCAATGTCTTGTCAGATGTGACAGAATCGTCAGTGTGCTTCATTCTCAAAACATAAGACTGACATGTTGTGCAAATGAGAGCTGTGTAGCAGAGCAAACAACGACAGGGCGCTAAGTCGACTGTGGTTCTACAACAAGTATAAGGTACCTCATGGGATACATAAATATGGAGCCTTATTGAAATCAGCATTGTGATTCCTCCTGTGATAAGATGACACTATGATCCAAGTCATATTGGAGGGGCGATGGGTTTATCAACTTGTAAAATGTCAGTGTGTCAGGATGCAGGACAAATGGACTTTCCCTACATCTGTCGAGAGAAATTCATCATTTTGAAGTTCTGTAATGGTCGATAGTTCAGACCTTCACAGTGCTTTGGTAGATGTATTTAATCAGAATGTGTAGAAAAAAGCTGATTAGGGTTTCTGTTTTCATTGTTTACTACAACAGTTTTGCAATATACATGTATATTTTCTGTCTCTTGTATATGTCATACTGGGGCTAGAAAATAGGACTATATACAGTGGAATTTGTCATCAAAACACTGTGAGAACAAACTCACATTACAAAACAGCAGTAACAACGTAATGTTGCCAGTGCCAAGGTGGTCCACAGACATAAATTAAAACCTATAGAATTTGAATGTAGAAGGGGCATGAGCCGATGTATTTGAATCGTGTAATTCATAGGTTTAAAAATACATGTACATAATACAAATAGTTTATGTATGTTTCTTAAATAGACTGGGATTTTGACTTATCCCAACAGTGAGGATTCTTTCCTATTTGCATTATATTATGCATCCTTTTCCCTTGGTTTAACTTAAACTGTAATCCTTGAAATACACTAACCTTGCCAAATAGTGAATTCACAGCAAACTCACAAGTTTCATCAAGTTGACGTGGAAATGAAAGTTATGTCATCTTCTACTCTGAGTACAGTACTTGGAAGCTATATTATTATTTCATCTTGTGAAAAGTTGGTAGCACTTCACCAAAGAAAACACCAGAGAGGCAATAGTGTATTTGTATTGTTAAGCATGGTTATTTTTCTCTTAATGATATTACGTTGCATCATGTTTTTATAGCCGATATATATGTTTTTAGATTTACATCATTATGTTATCTTACATGTAAGTTACTTTCCTTAAAGACAATCAAGAAATACTACAGTGTTGGTAAAGAACAAAAGTGCCCCTCTCTCCCTCTCTGCCCTGCTTGATATCTTAGCTCAGTTCCTTGCTCAGTTCCTTGCTACACAACTCCTGCACAACTTCAGCATTTTGTGGTATTACCACTGATCTTCAGAAGTACTGGAGGAAGAAACACAGGAACAAGAAGACGAAGTTTCGTAAAGTAGACAAACACTATGGTTTCCCCTTGTGGTTTGGCATGCAATATTTGTTAAATCACCTATGCATGCACCATGGGTTATTTTTTTTTTTTTTTTGTAGTACTGTACTTCATACATGTACATGTATATGTTTGTCTTTGTTTAATATTCAACCAATACATGCACAATTTACAGTGTTATTTTGGCATTACAGGTATGATTGAAGATTAGGCATGTGACTTCTATTGATTTCATTACTATCTCTGAACATTTAGTGGAAAGTGATATCATATCATTTCAGAGCATCACAAAAAATAGTGTTTTTGTTCATGTTGTTTTCATAAAAAGCCCTCCAGTTAACCCGATATGAATCCTCCAATATATCCCATTGTTGAACTATCATTATGTTGTATATTCCTGTAACTTGAGAATGTAAATGATATGCTTTAATAATTCAAGGATAAACACACTGAAGCATGCTTTTATCAGACATGTATATTGTGCATTGATTATGTAGACTTTTGATAACTGGGCTTTTCTTTGTTTTTAATTTTGTATCAATGTCATATCATGGATTACTAAAGATAAAACATCGAGTTTTCTTCAACTACCTGTAACAATGTTGAACTGGAGAGCATCTTAGAATTAAAAAAAAAA
>BEXV01003529.1:17079-30654 GCA_003118195.1 Hemicentrotus pulcherrimus | reverse complement strand
GGGGGGGGGGGGGGGGGGGGGAAACAATACCTTATTAAGACGTTAACTACATTTTCCACTCTCCACCCAGGTGTAAATGGGTACCTGATGTGCTTGAGCGCTAGTTACTTTGGCAGGTCGCCTATAACCAGGGTAATATGTGTCACAGCCTGGCGGGTACCGGCACTATATAAATATCCATATTATTATTAGCCTTTCAACTACAGAATTCTCTCATTATTTAGTTTTGATACAACCCGGTCCCTGTTTGCTATGGGTTCAAATCCTAGGGCAAGATTTGTCACCCAACACAAGTGAATGGGTTAATAAAACAAGGTCACCTTGTCAGTGAGAAGCCTGAGGAGCTCTGCTTGCTGATTGTTGTAGAGAGAAATTACTTCCTGATGACCTATCCTCGTAAGACTGTGCATCAGTAGACCAGTACCTACTGCTAACGGAACACACTGCAGCAATACAAAAGGGGGAGAGAAAAAACATTCAACATAGAGCGGAATAAAGAGTGGAAACAAATTCATTTATTTTATTCTTTTTCAAAATCAATCAATTAATTGATATAATATTTGAGCAAAAATGATTGATTACTTGAAAATCGATAATTACATACTTTTTTTGTTGACTCCATTAACAAAACATATACTTATTGTCATGCTGAAACTCAATTCACCTTGAATATTTTGGAAATAAATGAAATTATAAATGAAATGCAATATAATAGAAACTACAAAAGCTCTGGATTGTACCTATGATTGTTGTATACATACTCAACACAGTGGAGCGCATTTTCATCCAGAGGGTTTGCATTGTCAGATATTTATTCATGTCATAGCTGCAATAAGAAAACCCTGTTTTAGCAGTTCTCATTTATTAAATAGATCATTATCACTATCTTGTCATTAACTCATTCACACAACTCCAAATTGAAGAAACCAGAGATAGAGAGCAAACATGGGCAATGGTGACAGAGAGGATTTCATAACAGAATTGAACATACTTAAAATCATAATACACATTAGATATTTCTATTTTTTAAGGCCCTCTGCACTAGTTTGGCATGGAGGGATTAGACCTCCCTGCATGGTCACTGACAGGTGTCTATCTCATCAAATCAGCTTTCAATTAACATTTTTAAAAGGGCATCATGGGGATCAACAGGTACCGCTTAAGCATTATTGGCTTTATAGAGGGCGCAAGGAACTATAAGTAGTGCAGTGCGGATTTAAAGAAAAATAAAAAGGGAAAAAAGATGAGAAAATAAGAAAGACAAACTCTTCAAGTACATGCATATTTACCTTGATGTTGTTCTGGGCCAAGGTCTGTAGCATTTTGGCAGTGTGTAAGGCCTCCTGGGAGTTGATGTAGTTGACCTGATAACATGCAGCTGTAACCAAGGCAACACACAACACTTGCGCCTGCAAAGAAAACATATATAAAGATAAAAACATTGTAAAACAGCAGTAATAAAAAAATAACAATAGAAAAATTAATAAACAAATCAAATCTGATTGATAGCAGTGATGTCAGAATATCCTGGACATCAGCTTAGCTATAACATCAGTATCAATATTCTTGAGGTACAAATATACATTAATGTAATTTGAAATTAAATAATTTTCAGGTCAAAGGTAAAGTAAGAAATGTATTAACGACTTCCTGATGCAAAATTAAACAATTGTAGCCATACCTGCCAACCTTCCTCAGAAAAAAACATCTCTCATTGTAAAATTGGGATTACAGTACAGAAGTTTTGTGAAAACAAGAGGAATCTACGGTTCCTAAAATTACAATGCCTGCCAAAAAAAAAGGATTAATTCCTCGGAGAAGAGAGATTGTTGGAAAGTTATGCAACGAAAAAACACACAACCTCTCAAATCTATGTCTTACCTCGGTCAGACAACTAGCAGAGTCTCCAGGACTTCCAATCCTGCTCAGTAAATCCCCTCTGACCTTCAACACGTGAACCTTTGCATGGGTAGTGCTCTCCTGCGTCAAACCCGAGAGGGCGACACCCAACCCCAGCGTACAACCTATCACATGACCCTCTTGGTTATTATTCCGAGTCAAGACGATATTCTCCAACCTTTCAAAGTATCGGGAAAGGACATTGTCACCCTAGAATCAAAAAAGAAGAGGAGAGATTGGTAATGAATCTATCAAACAGCAAATTCAAGTATCTTAATGTTATAAGCCCTCAACTAATGAACTGTTACACTTTACCTGCTTTAATCAACCTATGTCACACACAGGGGGTTGCCACAATCAACTTTTTTGACACATATATATCATAATAGTGTATGTGTACATAATGTACTCCACTCAGTTCAGGGTTTGATCCATGGTGAATAAAGAGTTAACTCCAATAGATTCCTGACAAGTGACCGGCATTACTATGAATTTAGTTTTGAGTTTTGAGTACATCAAATAGTGCAGATTGCAACTCATTAATTCCATTCTAAATCTCTTAAACATATTTTAAATAAGAAAGAAAAGAAAAAACTCAGTCAGCAAAGCCACAATTAGCATGAAAAAAAAACTCATAATAGTATAATAGGAAATGTATTAAATCATATAATTTAAATTTCTGTGAAATGATTGAATCTTTCACATTTCTTCCTTTTTTTCGTGTATCTAGAAAATAAAACCTTGAGAGTTTGGCTTGTCTTTTATTGCATAAGCAAGATTAGTAAAAAATTAGAAATGAATTGACAAAAAGGAATGTTCAAACTGACCTCTGTTCCTGTCATGTCCGTGAAGTGTTCTACGCACAGCCTAGCCAGAAGCATGCCTACACCAAGGCCATGGTGTATGGGCATTGATGAGGGCTGCGTGGGGCTTAATGACAACATCCTGTCAATCACTTGGGAGATGACATTGGTAGGCAGGGTCATGAGGTGGCTGGCAAGCAGTGGAAGAGCGAGGGCAGCGCAGGAATGAACCTGTTCACCGGTGGCTTGGGAGTGGTCCCGAGAATGCTTTACAGCGAGAAGATACAATTTGAAATACATGTAGGAATATGTCAAAAATACAAACTAGAGTAATAATGATAGTAAAAACTTATCTAGGTCTTAAAATTTATATAGCGCATAATAAACAACACTTAATTCTATATGCGCTTTACATTGAAAGAGTACGATCTACAATCTACATCAACATATCTAAGAGGACAAATAACACTAAGGGTATGTCTTTAAGGATCTCTTTAAATCATAAAGGGAAGATGGTATTCCTGATCGTCAAGGGTAGAGAATTACACAGAGCTGGAGCAGAAACAACAAGAGATAAAACTCCTTTAGATCACATGAGGGAGACCTCTTGTGAAGTCTTTCTAGACTACATGTGTCAGTGTGAAACACTGTTCAAAGGAAACAAAAAAGTTGTCTTGGAGGCAGGAGATATTTTCATACAGGTTGTTGCTAAAGACATGTTTGGCTGATATTTCAATACTATTGTATCATGACTGATGATTTGCAGTGTGCTCAGAATCCACTTCCAGGCTAGCCTTGCAGTTTCTTGTATCAACAATTGAACAGCTGAGGAATGCAATTCTGATTATCTCATAATGTCCAAACCTTATAAAAAATGAAAAGATGTATGAATGTATGAATTCCTTTGGAGGAAGAGGAAAAAAGAGAATAAAGAAGAGGGAAAAAAAAGGAAGAGGAAGATGAATAAGTAAAAGAAGAAGACATGCAGGGAAGATATTTGCAATTTAGTACACTTACATGTTGGCAGAATTTAAACACTGACTGAGCAGTATGTGTAGCATCCATGGTAACCTGTAAAGAGTCCACGACCCTGGTAATCCATGACTTGTGACCTTCGTACTGGGAGGCTGACCTTTGGCTTATAGTAGCTTCTTCTCCCAGTTGTACAACGTAAGCACTCACAGCATGTGCCAAGCCAGCCAGGGCCAGAATTGCATTGCCCCTTGCACCAGAGTTCTTCCTGTAATGGAAAAATCAATATGCCTCACTGGTTATTGTAAGTACTATCTAAGGCACGGCACTACAAAAGCATTTGCCCTATCAAATAGATTTTGTTGTTTATCAAGTCTATATAACATATAACAACTTGTTAACATTTATATTAGATCAATGGTTCAATCTGAAGTCTTGACAGGTCATATAATGAATACAATTTTTGCAACTTAAATAATATACAAAATGGAGTACTTGGTCTTCTGGCTATATTACTGTTATGTGACAACTAGAGTGAATTTCATGCATTTATGTTGTTTCTTAGAAGCTCTTTTTCAGTTTTCCAAACTTTGGGTGCCTTTCGAGATAATTTCTTTCACTAACAAAGTATCCTTACAACACAGTTGTCCTCAGCTGTTCCGTCAGTCTATCCCGAGCCCACAACCAAGCTGATGCCAAGCCTTCCATTTGCTTTTCTTCATCAGGACCATCTCTACCTCGACATGCTTCATGCTCTACCTCTTAACGTCTTCCCTGTGAGGTAACAAAGGTATTCAGGATTGGTTTCAATTAGGAAGAGATAGAAAATATAGAAAGATGATTAACTTTCCCTTGGAACAGAAGAAGACGTGTGGTACGGTCAAACCTGATTTAGTGACTACCTGTCTACAAAAGCCAAATTTCTTGTTTCCCTTGAAATGGTTTCTCAGTGAATCATGTACGAAAGGAACCTGTCTACAAAGGCCATTTTTTTGTGTTTCCCTTGGGCGGTCGCTATAGACAGGTTTGACTGTATTTAGGAATGTTTTCAATTAGGAAGAGATAGAAAATATAGAAAGATGATTAGCTTTCCCTGGGAACAGAAGAAGGTTTGTAGAACTTCTAAGCAAAAAAAATAAATTCTAATATAAGTCAACAATAAATCTACAATGTACAGGAATACATAATCATGTGTAACTTTTTTTTTCCATTCAATGTATGCAGGAGTTACACTGAGTCAAATTATCCAGTATTTCAATAGAAACCAACTGTTACCTTTGAACTTAACTCTTACTTTCTTTCATTATTGACTATAGATGGTAATTGTTAACCTAATTAAAGTTTTATTCATCTAATCAATAATAAAATAATGATCTTTGATTCTTTCTATTATGATTAGTACTTGGTTACCTGTTGACAACTTAATTCTCTAGTTCCCATAGGCTTAATACAGAGACACTCCGATTACAGTAGGCAAGGGGTTAATTGAATTCACTTACCTCAATGACAGCTAGTAATGCAGTAGACATAAATGTAGCCCATGCACTGGGTAGCTGCATGATGTAAAACCAATCTGGTGATGAAACTGGGACCTACAACAAATACAAAAGTAAAAAGGACCAACAACAAAGCAAAAAATGAGAGAAGAAAATAGAAAAAGTCATCCCTCAACATCAATTGAAGTCTTATGTAATTGTTACTTCACTTTTGGAGTTGGGGTGGAAGAAAAAAAAAGGGAGGGGGGGGGGGTTAGGGGGCGGTAAGGCCGCACCCCCGATTTAAAAAACTTTTTGTCGAAGGCGGGATTCGATCTCTTGCGGACACATGTGGATTAGAACTTGAAACCAGCGCCTTAGACTGCTCAGCTATCCCGACTCTAATGCCATTCCTTGCAGTTTTCTCCGATGTATACATTGAAATGAATTCAAATTGGTGACTTCACATGCTGGATGCTTCGCGGCAGCTCTGTTAAACGGGTCGTTCTTTTACTTTTGCAATGCATTGGCACAAACTTAGATCAAGATCTATCGGCAGATGTTGTTTTTGGAAGTTTATTTTCGCCTTTCATTTTTCATGTCAACAATGCAAGATAAAATTGTCGGTAAGATGTGTGGAAATGTCCTGTACCATAGTGGTATAGTTATTGTACCGCTCGTAGTCCCATATGTGCAAATTCGTGCTGGTTTTGACTTAATTTTTCATGCCTCCATTACAAAGTAGCCGGAGGCATTATGTTTTCAGGTTGTCCGTCCGTCCGTCAGTCTGTCCGTACGTCCCGTTCTCATGATCACGTTATCTGAAGAACCGATGTATAGATTCCTGCCAAACTTTTGTCATGTATGTATCTTGCAGAGCCGATGAACTGATTGGATTTTGGGGTCACGAGGTCAAAGGTCAAAGGTCACAGGGCTCATTATGTATGCTAAAACAGCTTGCGATCGTGTTATCTCAATAGAAATACGGTAAATGAGCTTTATTGTCCAATATCAAATTCATGACCAAATCAGAGAATGAGCATATCATCCAAATCAATGCAAGTCTTAAAAACCATTCATTAACCAGTCTATTACTGAATTCTCTGATTCCCATAGGCTTATCATATTTGTTACATATATCCTTGCATCCAAAATTGATTAAAAACAAAGAACGATAACATCAATAGCCAAAACAATCAAAAATAAATAAAATAAACATGACTAACCTCATTTAGTAATAAGGTGAGCTCATCCAAACAAACTTGGCTCAAGGCGGTCTTATTCTTCCTTGCTTTCTTTGGATCTCTGCTGCTCTTACTTTCCGGCTTGAAGCTGAACAGCAAACCAGCTGTGTCAAAGTATATGAAATTTAAATTGTGACTTTGTATTAATTTAATTTATTTCTTTATTCATTTGTTTTCTTTAAAGGTACTATGTCCCATTTGCAGGCCAAAAGAATGAAAAAGTTAAAATTCCAACTGCATTTGAAAGATAATACTAATTTAGAACTTCCCTAAAAAAGGTGGGGCTTGAAAATGTCTTCAAGTTGGAAAATAACGACTATTAGTTGTCAAAATCGACTTTAGGGCTATAGAGCCCAAAAGTAATATTCTTGATTTTCAGACAATTATACCGAATGGTCATGCGTTTTATGCTGTGCAAAGATTCAATCAGTTTAATCTTGGCCACCACAAGAAGTGGGTTATTGATGTAGACAAATGGTCATGTACCCTTTACAACTCTTTTCATGTATGTTCCTACCAAAGAAGAAAAAAAGCCAGTCAGTCACTCAATAGTGTCTGACAGTGAAGTCTAGCAAGTAAACAGGTTTCCTTGCATAATTTGAATATGAGGACACTGCTAACGTTTAAATTTCACAGATAGGACATACATGACATCTTCATAATTCCTGCAAAGTTCTACAGCATTTGAGGTTGGCTGCAAAAGGGACATACATTGTAGTACCTTTAAACAGGGTAACTCTCTCACTACTGAAATGTTTTCCTGAGTGGCCCTGTACAAATTATATGTTACTAATACAGAGGAAATTGAACAAAGTTTGAATACATACATATGATATCGTGCAACGAAAAAAATACACGGTGGCGACGGGCGATTCGCCCCCCAAACCTCTGAAATCGCCACAGTAAAAATCAAGATGAGGGCGAAAAAAAATCAATATATATTGAAAAATCGCCCCCGCCATGAAAATATATTCCCTAGGAATTAATAAATCAATTTATTGATGTGTCTGAGTGAAATCTCCGTTCCAACTATCAACTCCGAAACTAAAAACTTCCATCAACATTTTAAAAGTTTTGTGATTGCAGCGGATCGGCGTTCGTAACTACTGTAATTCTACAGCGGTACCCGCCCAAGCTCCCGGCCGGCCAGCCAGTGAGGCCGCCGATGGAAATACGGAGTAGGGGGTCTACATAGTAGTTTCGTGCACACGCAGTTCACAATAAATTCACAATACACAGTAACTAGCTCAGCTCTTACAGCGCACGCGTTCCTTGTATGAAGCAAATAAGTATTTGCGAGTGACGAGTGCTGAACTGCTAGCGACCAAATTGGTACGTAATATGTTTATTTAGTCTTTTTTCTGACCCAAATTTTTATCATGGACAATGCAATTCCATAAAAAAACACGTTATTTTGTCTTAAATTGTGTTATTTATAAGTTAAAACCATTAAATGCGAGTATATTTTTAATGTTGTCCCACATACTGATATATTTGTTACAACGAAACGTGCAAAATTAATGCCGGATTTTTTCCCTGTAAAATCGGTATACAGCTAGTTTCGTAGACAGAAATTGAATTTTGTTATAAAAAACCTGTAAATAAATATATAAATGATGTTCCTATACCTCAAATTTTTTCTTAGAACTGTTTAATTAAAAAATACGATCGAAGCCAGGCCCATTGTCATGAGTGATGGCATCAATTTCTATCTACGAAATGAAACTAGCTTTGGCTTGGCCTTTCGAATTGGAGTCTATAAAAAAAATACGGCCATGATTTTGCATGTTTCGTTATAACAAATACATTGTTATGTGGGACAACAGTACAAATATTTACTCACATTTAATAGTTATAAATGTTATAAATAACACAACTTTAAACAGAGTTACATTTTTTTAAAATGGGATTGCATTGTTCATGATAACGATTCGGGACAGAAAAAAAAAGACTAAATAACATATTGCCTACCTATTTGGTTGCTAGTAGTATGATGGCTAAGGAAAAACACAACTTATTGTACTTACATGTACAGCTTACAATTTGGCTTTAAGAAAGTAGCATCCTGTTTTCAAAAGTAGCTCCCACTTTTCTAAGTAGCCTCTTGTTTTTTTTAGGCAATGGGGAAAAGTAGCCCCCATAAAAAAAAAAAATCCTAGCCTGCATGTTAGTGATAATATTTTCTTAGGATATGAACAACGAACAGTTGAACAAAACACTCCTTTTGACAAGTTTTAGTTACATGTATATGTAAATCATATAGTAAGCCACGCATTTAACACAAAGTGAATAAATCATGGGTATCTGAATGTCTGCAATACTCTACATGACTGTATGCTATACAATTGTATGTATATGCTTTGCTTGGAATTTAAGTACCTGGTAGGTAAAACCATGTTTTAAAAAAATACGACCTATAAAAAAAAAAAGCCCCCCTGAGCTTCAAAATAGCCACCGCAAAATAATTAAGGGGGGCTTTTTTTATAAGGGAAAATCTGAAAAGAGCCCTCCTAAAAAAAAAAAAAAATTTTTTGGTTGATATCGTGGGTTTTATTTTTTATCTTTTTTATATACCATGATATGAAAAAAGAAAAATAGATACTTTGACCAGCTTATACAATACAATAAATGTCCTTTCGAATGGATTAACAGAAATTTTATACAGACATGCATGTTCATTTTATCATGGGAAAAGGGAGAAAAATGGTATTTACTTCTTCACTACCGTATTTGCCGGCGTAAAGGCCGCAGTATTTTCGGAAGAGAAATATCAAAAAATCTGGGTGCGGCCATTGCGGCAAAAGAGTTAAAAAAATAAAAAGTCAAAATCAGCACGAATTTGCACATATGGGACTACGAACGGTACAATAACTATACCGCTATGGTACAGGACAAATCATGAATCATATATAGCAGAGTTGGACTGTTAGGTTAGTACCTAGGGTAAGGGTTAGGGCTACAGCCTGGGGAAATTTCGTTTGTGGGTGGTAGTCCTAGGGGCGGCTATCAGGATACACTCTGATGCATGAACACTCATCTTTCCCTCAACTAATATAGCAGAGTTGAATTGTCACGGTTAGGACCTAGGGTAAGGATTTATTGAATTGAATTGAATTGAAGAGCTACTTGTGTTATGAGGTATTCTGCAGTTGTTGTTCCAAGAACTGTACCTGCATATGAAGGTCTATGTCCAGGCTGCTTGTTGTTCAGGTTCTTCAATGAGATGACAGAGGGGATGCCAGAGACCTGCTTGCTTATATTGCTTTCAGGAACTGCCTGTCTAGGTGAAGTTTGGGAGTAGTACCTGCGAGGGAGGTCTTCCAGCTCGTCACAGAGGAAGGAATGAAGAAGATCCACTTTGCCTGTCATCAAGGATAATATAAATGCACTGAGCTCATAAACTATGTTACAGAAACAGTATAATCATAGGCTCTCGTGGTTAAAGATAAGCTTGAGTTCTGGTAAAAAAAGAAATGAAATCTCACAGAATAAAACAAAATTTACACTAAATCATCAAGATTACAAAGAAATGTCAATTGCCAAACAATTTTGGAAGAAAATGTATAAAGGCCGAGTAATGAGCATAGAAAGATCAGGAACTCAAGGTAAGTAGGCTCGACACCATTTGTGTAGTCCCATATACATCTTTGTGTGTACAGTGCTTGTTACTTTACCAAGACTGGGCCAAATTTATTATGATTTTCATGACTCCAGAATCTTGCAGTACACATCAATACTTACATGCTATATGATCAACTTTTCTGATCCATTCCACACCTTTCCTTTCACAATGCAATCGCATGACCAGAACTCAACATTATCTTCATTTCAACACCGTTCCCATATTCATCTGATTACATATGTTACAGATTACCAAAATAGACTTATTTTTATGACTGACAGAACTTACGAAATGTGTATTCCATTCCTAAACTTAAATAATAATAATAATAGTTCGTCCTTATATAGCGCATTTCAGGACCGCAGGCCCTCTCAACTTGCTTTACAGATATATATTACCCTGGTTATCGGATTCATGCCTACCCGCGCACAAGGTGTGCACCTTCTCCACTCCCTGGGGAGCATTCCAGCCAGTTGCCATTTCACAAGCGCCATTGCTAATCAAACCACATTAGCTTTCACATCCTACCGGGTAACCTACTGGGTGGAGAGTTCTTAAACAGTACTGAACATCACATATTCCTGAACTTGCTATAAGTACAATACGAAACTGACCAAGGAAAAAACTTTAAATTTTTCCACCTAGGACATGAAGGAATTTACCTGAAGTTGCCTCCTGGTGTACACAAGGTAGTAGATTGATGAAACAGCTCCCAGGTATAGAAAGGTCTTCTTCTTCTTCCTCATCTTCTTCTTCTTCTTCTTCGCCCGTTGACGTTCTCGCATCAGCCCTCCTCTTCCTCTCTTGGGCCCGCTTCGTCTGGACATCCCTTGTAGCCTACATGATTGAGCGTCAAATAGAAGTATGTGAATTTATGGAAGTCAATAGCTTTCATGACATTTTAAGAACTCTGGCATGTACAATACACCCCTTCACGGTTAAGGCCACCATTTCAATTTGCGAGTAAACATTGTGTCATCAATGTTTTCAGATGCGCATGTATTGTTGCGTTCCTGCCTGTGCTTTGTGCTCGCATCATATCCACACATGTGCATGCGCACTCTTGTAACCATGAAAGGGTGTATGATATGCTTGTGACATCTCCACTGCCAGCTAAGTTGCTTTGGGATCAAATGCAACTATAAGCATGATTTATATTCCGAGAGAAAATAAAGAAGATTAAACAAAATGTTGATTACAGGTTTGAATGGGATCAGAAATTAATCAAGGAAAGGATTGCTGACAACTTGAAACAAATCTAGCAAATGGTAGAAAAAGTATGAGCTTCAGATCACTTTACAAGATACATATATTCTGATGGAATATCAATATTGGTGGATAGGTCACATGACTATGTCAATTGCCATCTTGGACATTAAAGGTCAAAGTCATGGGAGACATTTTAAACATAGAATTTGGCTCTCAAGGTGAATTTGACACCATTTGGGTGTTTACCCGGTAACAGGTGTTGTCAATCACCACGATTAGCCTTCAGAGGTATAACCAACAGGCTTCATGTATATTCTGCCTTTTCCCCATATGGTAGAGTCAATATCTGTCATTTGCATCACCTAAAGCCTCTCAGGGTGCATTTATCATCCATTTTCTGGCCCAGAATCAGCATTTTCAAATGTGTTTCAGGCAAATTTGCATGGTGATAAACGCAAGCCTGTTTTCAAACGTCTTTAGATATGGGTATATTGAAACGCTGAAAAAAATTGTGCTTTGAATGTGAGAATGAGCAAGAATCAGGTTTCTGAGAGATGATAAATGCAAAGCTGTTTTGAAACACACATACATATCGAACATTCCCAGGCTAAATTGCCATGTGCAGTGCCCTAGTTGACCTCCGCACAACTCTCTGCTTCCCGGGTCAAACAGCCCAAAGCAGTTGCACAGAGACAAGCCCTTTATTTTGAATCATGACGGTTCATAAACGCGACACAGTCTTTAAAGGCAGATGGTCTCTCTACACAGGAAGCCGCTGCATTCACTGTTCATACCTCTCTCGGAAGATGACGGATTTCAAAAGAAGATGTCTTGAATGCTGCTAGGGCTGATAGAGATTCTGAAACAACTTTGTGGTCTGGATGCGCTGTATAAAGCCACAGTTGATTAATAACTGCCCTTGTAAATCCCTGAGAGGTGAAAATGAAACATAAAAAAGAAGTGAAGAAGTAATAAAGCTCACGAGACAGGATGGCTTTTACTCATTTAACCCAAAGTTAATAAACATTTAGCTACAGATGATACATGTACATCTATAATCAGTAACAAGGCAAACGCTCTTAGAGGTTGGGACATTATTCATAGGCAGGCTGGCCCATTAGCAGGCCCCCCAAAATGAAATCCTCTGAATAAAATCAGCATTTTGAAGTGAATATTTGTCTAAGAATCATCAGAAGAATCATTTACTCTAATGTGTTATTTGATACTTGATAACACTTATGTTTAAATTTCATGTAATAGGAATGTATACTTTCAAAATTATGATACAAATTAAAAATCTTAACCTTTGGTTAAGTTTTGATGTTGATGCCAAAACATAGTCTAAGTTTGTTGACCTGAAATTACCTTTGACTTTGCAGCCTGAAATTTTACTCACATAACTGGGGGTACTTTATAACCCCTATGCTCAAGTTTCATTGAAGAGGAAAGTATATATTCAAAATTATGTTCAGCCCCAGTCCAATATAAAGCCGGACCAGCACGGACGAGCACGGACCACTCCGGACCATCCCGGACCATGGTCTGGGGTGATCCGGGATGGTCCGGGATGTTTTGTTCAAAAAATTGCAACCGCCGACACGGTGCCAGCACGGATGACACCGGACCATCCCGGAACGCCCCGGTGCCAAAACGGATCGCCCTGGCAGAGCCCCGGATTATCATGGACCGCCCCATGCTGGTCCAGGGTGATCCGTGTCGCCACCGTGCTGGGTCCGGGATCATCCGTAGGGGCGCCGGGGTGATCTGGGGTCAATAACTTACTCCCGGACTGCCACGGATCAACACGGACCGCCCCGGCGCCACTACGGATGACCCCGGACCCAACACGGTGGCTACACGGATCACCCCGGATCAAACTATAGTCCCGGACCGTCCCGGACCAACCCCGGTAGTTTTTGACCGTCAAAAACAACCGAGGTCGACTCCCGGACCGCCCAGGACCATCCAGGACCATCCAGGACCATCCAGGACCACCCCGGTGCCAACACGGTGTCAACACGGACCGAATCCCGGATCACCCCGGATGGGGTCCAGGATGGTCCGGGACGGTCCGGGACGTATATGGGACTGTAGCTTTAACAAATTCAAAATCTTAACCTTTGGTTAAATTTTTGATGTTGATGCCATGAATAAAATCATGTAGAATCTATAAATTAAACCAAATATCAAACAAAAATTTAATATCAAGCTACAGACTGCAACTCCATACCTCATATTTCTTGGAATCAACATGCAATTCTGGGACCAGTCCAAGAAATTCACACCACTTGGCTATAACCATAGGCCTAAAATCAGACAGGATAAAATACATAATCATATTTGCAAATGTT
>BEXV01003529.1:3239-15319 GCA_003118195.1 Hemicentrotus pulcherrimus | reverse complement strand
GATAGAGAGAAAAAGAAGGCAAGTGGGAGGGGAAAGAGAGTATAGTAAAACAGTTGATACAGAGTAAGAGAGATTGTGAGAGAGAGAGAGAGAGAGAGAGATGACACAAAGAGAAATTGAGTGAAAGAGCATATGAAAGATTCAATTTGCCAAAAGGATAGTTATCTGTACATGCAGTAATACTATGCCAAGCACCTTATTTGGCAATAATAAAAACAGCCATGAATTTCATCTATTCTTAATTGGCTTTTTCTGCTAAGAAATTATTCATCACACAACAGCCATAAAGTCATTTTCAATAGTCTTAGTAGTTTTCTATGAGATGTTAACAAAAAAAAGGCCAAAATGGAGTTACGTTTTGTGTCACTGACCCCTCAAATTCTTCTTGATATAGTTACCTGAGGGTGCAGACTTCACAGACACAGAGTGCAATCTCTAAGAGCATGTCATCGAGCCCTGTGTGTGGGGTCAGATGACCGATGATTTTCTCACATTCAGCTAGTTTCCTCTGCAGCTCGGGAAATATTCGATCCTACGGTGAGAAAAAATACAAAATTTCTCTGCTTTTATAATATTTCTATATCAAATGTTACATACATGTAAACCAAATCACAATTACGACATGCATTTACAGGTAAACCAAGCCATTATAGAAACAAGAGACCCTTTAACAAATTTAACCTGAATCATCTAAACTAACACAAGTTTGAACATGTGGGGCTTATATAAAAAGATAAGTGGAAAAATTGATTCTGAACATCCAATCTGTATCAAGAACTCACTACTTTCTGATTTCTAGAAGTCTATTACTGTGTAATAATCCTACCTTTGCAGGCTGAATTGGTCGACTTCTTTGCACAAACCTACACATACATGTAGTCATGCTAGTAGCCATCATGTTTTTTCCAAGTCTACCTCATTCACAACTTTGTCTCTGTCTTCATAGACTGCTTCTTTTTTTAAATGCAGTAATAAAAAGGTACATTATTGCTGCAATAGAGCACTCCGACCTCTGCAGTGCCCAATTGTACTTTATTCATGGGAGCTTTTTATGAATTTTGCTTCATGTACAGTAACAAATTAAAAAAGATATCTTGCTTATTGCATATTTTATTTCCATAGCTTTTATGAGATCGTACAGAGCTGAATTGATCTCAGATCCCCATTACGTTTTGTCAACAAAAATTTCATGGAAAGAAATGGTGAAGCATGAAAGCAGCCAGGTTGGTTAAATACAGAGGATGACCACAACAAGACAAAGTGGAGGAGGAAGGGTCATTATGGGAAGAAAGTCAATAAGCCACCTGTAAGAAGGAAAATGCTGACTTTAAAGCCCTCCGTCACTACTTATACCTACTTGCGCCCTCTTTATAGCAAACAATGCCTAATCCGTGACCGATGGTCCCATTATGATCCCCTTTTTCTTATGTTCATTGAGAGCTGATTTAATGAGATAACTAGCTGTCAGTGACCACGCTGGAAGGTCTAATCCCTTCTGGCCAAACTAGTGCAGACAGGCTTTAATAAATTATGACGATGACTGAACCCTACCTGTTCTTTCCAGAGGTCTGTAACCAGTTTGAGTGACATGGCATCCAGATTACTATTCAGGACAAGCCTTAAGACAGGACTTATGAGGTAGCGATGACCCGCAAGCCTCGGCAGGGCTTTGATCAGGTATGTGCTCATTCCAGGCTCTCTGATATTTTTAAGCATATACATGAAAAGAGGCACCATGCTGTAAGCCTAAGGGAAAAACAGGTCATTATACAAATATAAGAACAGGCCTCTTAAAACAAAAACACATATCAAGCTAAGATAACATGTCCTTATGTTCTTCCAAAGAACTTTAAAAATAGTTCCATTATGCCTCAGTCACACCTTTGCGTATTTGGCTAGCGTATTGCTGCGTATTCATGGCAAGCCATTTTAACATTTACTCCTATTTCTTGATATCAAGAAAGAGAGTGCTCAAAATAGCCCAGTACAGTAAGGGTTAATGTCTAATACCAAAGGCAATAGTGAGATGCAAGAGCTCCAAGACACAACTTTGTTTACATTCCCAGTCAAGAGCTAAAACCATTTTACTATGACAACTATACTTTTATTATCATCATCATCGTCATCATTTTTCATCATCATCATCATCATCATCATCATCATCATCCTCATCATCATCATCATTATAATGGTAATGGACCTTCAGCATCAATTTTTGGGGGATCCAATACATTTTCTATATCATTAGCATCTGACCAGCCCTAAATTTGAATACAATAAAGTGACATGGTTTGTTAAAATACATGGTAGATTCATGTTTGTGTCAGTATAACATTCATTTGAGCAGCTTACTAAATCAGATGTAGACAGGAGGTTATGGAGAACCTGTGTCTTGATGTCCATTCCATTGTCACCCCAACCACCTCAAAGCTGAGGGACATAGAGAGATAGATAGATAGATAGATAACATTCTAGGTATTGGTCTCCGGTTTAAATCAACTACATGTAACAACTACCTTTGCAGGAGCTACATTGCCAATGTCGACCAGTACATCAATACAGAGATGGGCGAGCTGGTGACCAAAGGAGAACAGGATGGCTACGGTTAACTGTATCGTCTCTTCCATGTCTGTATCGCCAATCCCAGCATGCACCTTGGCTTTCTGACAACAGAGCCAATTTTGGGCTGTGTTCACGTTGCTTAGGACGGTAACTGCCGTCTCTTGGAAAACAGACATTGTGTTGTGCCACGGGTGGACTCCATGAAAATGGATAGTCTACAGAAGGAAAAAAAAAAAGAAGAGTTTTGTATAATGGCAAGTCCCAGAACATTGCTTTGTGCTTGCCAAGACCATTCTAATAATTGGTAAGGTTCATTAGTTGAGGTGAAGAAAGAAACTCGGCCAGGACCAATTTCATCCTTGAAATAACACGAGAAATTGAATGGATACATGTACATGGAAGCATCAAGATGGAAGGCTTGTAAAGGTACATTCTCAAAAGGCACCTGCCATTAGGCCATGTATAAACTTAACCTTAATTTACAGAATGCCAATATTAATCTCATTGTCCTATACAAACCACAATAATTCTATAATTAGATGAAAACACACAAACAAATTCTACAATTCATTTTTTCATTCTCATTTCATGACCAAATAGGTTTATTATTTCTTCTTCTTCTTCTTCTGTTGACTCTGTCTCCTTCACTCCTGAAGATTCTTGCAGATGAATGGTGTGCGTGTGTCACAAATGGCATGAACTACAGGGTGTCCTTTTTCTGGTTAAAGGTGTTACATCATTAGAGTACTATACATAAAAGGCTAACACTTGGTCTTTACTACCAGGGTGAACCTGTTGACGACTGTATTCTCTCCTTCTCATAGGCTAATACAGGAAGCGCCCGGTCCAGGTAGGCAATTGGTTAACCAATGTTTAACTAAGGCCTCTTTCATGATAATAGCTAAATATCGCTTTTTCTTTGGATGATCCCTTGTACCATAACTAACCTCATCAGGCACATCACCACTTCCTTCTACCAAGGGAGATGGTCGCTTAACAGTGATATCATGACGGAGTTTTAGCGCCATCTCACGGTTCTCCTTTCTCACAGAGACCTCCAGAGACTTCAGCTCGATGGTAGAACGGCCCAGCAAGTGATCCAGGACCTGGATCAAGGACCATACCAGCAGCTTCTGGGTCCCGGACCGGGTGGGGCCAGCAGGGGATCTAAAAAACTTCAGAGCTACAATTAGGAGAGAAAGAAAATGGAATACTACAACTGAAAACATGGTACATTTGGTCATGCCTGTATTGTACTGTAATTCATGGAAAACTTTAGCTTGATTTGATTAACTTCAACTTCATTAAATATTATTTGCTAAAATTTCAATCCCTTTTTCCAATGTTCATCCACATCATCAATACTTCACATAGGGATCATGGGGCTTATTCAATTCAGTATGAATATAAAGTTAGTATTTTACTCAGTAGTCTACTTGGACATGTAATATGTCTTAATTCGTATTCAGACTGCATCTGAGAAATATACTTAAGCAAGCTGATTTCAAGGCAAAAAAAAAAAAAAATACAGAGAAGCAGAGAAAAAATATTTGAAAAATTTGGGGGCTACTTTTCAAGCTTGCTTGCATGAAAATAACACTCTTTAAGCTATGGTCACAAATCTGAGCAGCGACCGACCGATCAGTAGCCTGCTCGGTCGCTGCTGGAATCTAGGCATCGCCCAGCAATTAGGTCGGTGCCGGGCAGCGACCGCCCAGGCACCGAGCGTATTCTGGGCGACGAGTGAAAAGTGAGCAGGCGCCGCCCAAATTTTAACTCCGTGCTAAAACTTCAGCGGCGACCGAGCGATGCCCTAAAAACGAACGGTGCCTGGGCAGTCGCCGCTCGGTGGCCGGGCAGCCGCCGGGCAGAATTGGTTAAAAACTCGCCGCTCGGCCGCCGAGCAGGCTACTTTTGGGTAATGCGACCATAGCATTAATTTGTTTGGCATTGAACTCTATGCAAATTTATTGGGGCTCTTTTGGGCATTTTGGGGGCAAATTCGCCCCGAGCCCCGTTTATCTTTTCCCCTGCTGTGAAGCAGTGTGAAGTCGCATGGTCAATCCAAAGTAATGTGCAATAAACAAGTCACATTGAATGTGCCCTAATAACTGTGCTCAGCTTATGTTGACTGGGTAAGAAAAGTTGATTCGCCAAAGCATTACTTTTTAGGCAATTTATGTTAGTGATTGAGGGTTTCAACAACACTAAAATTCCCATTGAAGAGTAGTTCTCTAATCTAATTACTGAACTAAACAAATGCTGAATTGATATCAGAGTATTTCTCATCAGATACATGTGAACCAGAAAAAAAAGCCGATTACTCACCAAATTGCAGTATGAAATTCTGTTCTTGAATGGAGCCTATCAACAGCAGGTTTGCTATCATCGCGATGATTGCACCATCCTGGAACTTCATATGCCCTGGATTCATCCCTGCCAGGAGGCGTAAGACCGGCGACATGTCCATCCCTAGCCTTTCCAGTTGGTGGCCCAGTGAGAGACAGTAATAGATCGACTGTCCCACCAGATTCACATTGATAGATGCAGCGTAAACGGAGATGATGTCCATAGTTACATTTGCTAGGTGTGCCGCTTCAGTGACTGCATCGCATGTAGATGTCTGGAGATGAAGACATAAAAACACGGCTCTGTTTGACTATATTTATGTGGCATTTGCTTCTGGTTTCAAAATATATTGTAAAGACCTACATTAGAGGTGGTGTCCACTTTCCAAAACTCTATGCAGCACTTTTGAGCAAAATGTTGACGAATGTAAAAACTTTCATAATAATAATAATAATCCGTTTTTTTCATATAGCCCTCTATACACCGATCCGACGATGTACCTAAGCGCTTTACAGATCTATTATTACCCCGGCCATCGGATTCAGGCTTGCCCGCACACAATGTGTGCACATTTTCCACTCCCTGGGGAGCATTCCAGCCAGTCGCCATTTTACAGGCGCACACTTGCTCGTCCAACCACATGAACGTTCGCATCCTACCGGGTACCCATTTAACACCTGGGTGGAGAGTAGCAAGTACAGGTAAATATCTTGCCAAAGGATATTAGTGCCGTGTCGGGATTCAAACCCTCGACCTTCGCATCTACAGTCGACACCTTAAACCACTCGACCACGACACTCCCATAGTTTTGTTGTTAATTATTCAAAAGACGAATGCAAAATGCATATTTGTTGAGAATCATAATTATCAGACAGAGGTAGAACCACATTGTTGGGATATTAAGCTGATAAATACATGTACTATCTCGATAAGGCTTAATGTCACTTTAACTTTCATTCAGATATGTCAAAAGAAGTTTTCTTTTTAAATAGAAAGAAAAAACTCACTGGCAGGCATGGCATGCATTCCAACAAGAACTTCACCACCTCACTTGAGAACAGTGGCAATACTTCTTTAGCTTGAGGGCTACTCTGAGGTATCAATCTAGGCCGGCATGCCTGGGCAAGACTTTCTGCAAGTAAAACCCTAAGAGATCCCTGTTTAGGATCGATGAGAGGGTCTAGCAATGCATACTTGATAAACGACTTCAAGATGTGAAGGACTTCTGTCTGCAAGCTGAAAATTGGGGAGATTGAATAACCAGGAGCATAAATTAAAGTGGGAAAAGTTATAAATTCAGTGGTAGGGTGTGTAATATAATTTTTTTTTTTTTACACTAGAGTTATATTTCCCCACAGCTGTGCATGCTTTGTGAAAATTTAACCCGTTGGGGAAACTATAACTTCCTTTGATGGTCTAAAAAAACAAAAACGTTACACACCATGTCGGTCAATAACTGTGTTAGCTGTATAATACCAGATACCGCATTTTCCGGCGATAACGCCGCTCCACCGTATAGGCCGTACCCCCGATTTTGACCTTTAAAAAAAAAAAAAAATTGTCAAAGACAGGATTTGAACGCTTGCGTTCAAATGGCGATGTGACTAAAGTCACCACCTTAGACCGCTCGGCCATCAAGCACTGATACAGTCTCTTGCAGTTTTCTGTGATATATATATTGAAATGGATTGAAATGGCAAACTCGCGTGCTGGATGCTTCGCGGCAGCTCCGTTAAACGGGCCCTTCTTTTACTTTTGCAATGTATTGGCACGAACTTAGATCAAGATCTATCGGCAGATGTTGTTTTTGGAAGTTTATTTTCGTCTTCATGTCAACGATGCAAGATAAAATTGACTGTAAGATGTGTGGAAATATCCTGTACCATAGTGGTATAGTTATTGTACCGTTCATAGTCCCATATGTGCAAATTTGTGCTGGTTTTGACTTACTTTCTTTTTTTTTTTCGCCGCATACGCCGCACCCGACTTTTTGATTATTTCTCTCCCGAAAATACTGCGGCGTTTACGCCGGCAAATACGGTACTCCAAAGGTATTTTGTCTCTTACCATACAAAGCTCCTACGTAATATGAAACACAAATGACAACACAAAACATGTGATTAAAATTGCTTGAAAATCAATTGGATTTTCATTTCAAGAGTTCCATAAAATGACGGCATTTATGGAACTACTAATTTAGATAGATGTTTTAACTTTTTTAGATGCTTTAGTATTCAATCACTTCCGTCAAAATAAAGTTATGTTGTGATCTCGATTGGAGTGAAGTTACACTTACCGATCGTTGTCTTGAAAGAGCAAAGAGGAGACGGTTTCCAGAATAGAGGACCAGCAATCTGGTCTACTCTTGTACATGGATATGAAAGGATGTGGATGAGTCCTGTCGATGAATGGGATAAATATCACAAAACATGAAAGGTCAACAGAAATTACAGCATATGAATACCGATAGGTGAATCCAGAGATTGATGAAATGCTACCTTAAATTCCTCGTCAAACATGACTAGATATCAGAATTTGTACATTAAAAACTAAAGTAAAATAAAAATGCAGACTGTTTATGTAGGAGGGTCCCCAGGAGTTCATGAAAAACAAATTCCTATATTTTTCCTGATTATTTTCCTGGAGTTTCAAGATTCTTGGTTCATAATTTCAACCTATTTCCCATATTCATCACCTCTCAAGTGATTTTGAAACATCCTCTCCTAATGGACACAAGACAAAATATACAAGACTATTTTCTACGGTGGCCAATGAAATTCCTTGATTTTTTCCCCTGATTTTTCCTGTTTCATGAGTGATTTCATTTTTTTTAATTACTTGGTGAATTCCGCGACTGAAAGAGAAAAAAAGTCATTTTACATTTCCTTCTTAACTTCCAGGATAGCAGGCCACTCTGAACAAGATCTTTAATTACCAGTAGAGACATGAGAAAAACTAAATTTATTCATACATTATGGTGTCAACAAAAACTGAAATGCAAAAAATAGTATTTTACATGCATTTTAACATGTTTGAAAGTTAGACTTTTGATTTCATTTATTCAAAGTTTTACTTTAGAAATTGTCAGCTGTTCAGCTACAGCCTGTATCGGCAAACCTGACTCCACTTGGACCTTTCTAAAGTAATTGGCACCAATCAGGCACTAATAATAATAATAATACATTTAATATAGAGCGCATAAACTATCCAATTTTAAGTATATATTCTACTGTGCTACAAGAGCTCCTGATATGTTTAGATTTACAGTTAATTGAAAAGATGCGCTTTCAGTTTTGATTTAAATATATTCACAGATGGTAATTTTCCTGACTTCAAATGGTAAGTTAATCAGATATTTAGAAGTTTGTAGCACCTCCTGTCTTTGTTTAATGGTTTGAAAGCCTTGATGTAGATAGCTTCCTTCACTCACCTTTTAAAGTTCTGCGGTTCTCATGCATAAAACTCAAATTGTTTATGTCCTCATTTAATCAAGTATGGAGGACTAAATTTACAAAATGTTTGATTTCCATGCAAACATCCTGAACCTCACCTCATGTAGAAATAGTAGCGACTTTCTGGCACGACCTCATCCCCACTACCCATCACTCCATACAGAGACTTCTTCACCAACATAAGGAGCAGTTTACCAACCGCATCCACGCATGGCTTCACGGTCCTGGCCGTGGGTACGAGTTTGATGAACCCCTGCAGGATGTAGTCCTGCTGTAGGACGCCGTCTTCCCAGAGTTCGATCAGGGCATGGGAGCACAGGAAGCTCTGGCGAGGTGAACCTTCCCTGCACTTCGACCACAGCAGCTCTAAGGCATCAATCTACAAACAGAAATACAAATAGGTGGGGATGATGATAAGTGATATCTGTACTGGGCTGCTGGTGCTTTGGAATCTATCATTTACTTTTCCTTAATGTGAGCTATTTCCTACAAATACATACAGGCCAAAACTATTCTACTCCAGCAGGGACGGACTAGGACTGAAATTCGGTCCGTGAATTTCCAGCAACCAGCTCAAATGAAAGAATATGAAGCGGCCCTTAAACCAAATAATAATAATAATAGTTGATACTAGTATAGCGCACAGGTCTACCTTTCGGTGCTCATGGCGCTATAATGGGAAGCCCATTGGGAAAACTCCCCATGGCTAATCTGCCACTGCACTTGAGTTATTTTGTTTGTTTGTTGTAAGAAAAATTTATATAATTATGCATGCACCATTCTCAATTACCTTCTTTTCTCATTTGAATGAACTACCTGTACCTTTTGTATTATTGTATTATCTTTGTATTTTGTTCCATTAAAATGTTGATGCTTATTGTCATGTTTCTACCAATAAGTCTGTCTAATTTTCCTTTAGTTATTTTAGATGTAGTTATACACATTAATACCTCTAAACAAAATATATGTACAGGTAATTGAGATTTAAAATCAAATATATTTTCTTGACATTTAGTATTGTATGGCAAGAAATGGCAATAAAATCTAAATAACATTTTCTTTTTTTAAAGAAGATATTTTCTGTGTTATGATGGAAAATTCAAAATACTACTGGTGCCCAAAATATTTAAAACATGAGCGTATGTATGAAAATGGTGGTTTAATTTCAATGCAGCTTGTTGGAAGTGAAAGAACGATATTTCCAATACAAAGGTTTTCAAAAGGGTTTGACAATATCTTTTGGTGGGAAAAATAATGACCATTAGTTGTTGAATCAAATCAAATTAAGCCCCTTGTACCACATGGTTCTATGTTTTGTGCTCCGCAAAGATTCAATCAGTTTAATTTTGGCTATTATAAGAAGTGGGTTATTGATGTAGACATATACTCATGTACCCTTTGCAGCTCATTTTATGTACATGTACACTGTATGCCAGTCAGTCACTCAATAGTGTAATTTGAATACTGGGACACTGCTAACGTTTGAATTTCACAGATAGGACATACGTGACATATTCATAATTCCTGCAAAGTTCTACAGAATTTGATGTTGGCTGCACTAGCCACTACCTTTAAAGAATGAAAGGGTTCATGATAAAAATTCCACAGGAAATGTTCTAGGTACACTTTGTAAATTCAGATTTTAGCTATGCTATCCTGAACTTCAGCTAATTTTAATCAATCTGCCATAAGACACTGAAAACATTGAATGAGTTAGTTCCTACCACATCTTGGTTGAGAGTTGAAAAATCTACATTAATCATTTGTAAAACTCACTTTACGAGTTGCAGCAGATATAGGTTCATCACCAATCAGTTGTGCTCTTCTTTCTTTGATAGACTGACAGATTCTCTTCACCGTCTGACACTGAATTCCTATCGCGTCAAAGTTCAACTTCTGCGTTAACTCCTCCATCTAACTAAGAAGACAAAAATAGCAGAATGTTATACATTGTTGTAGGATTTAAAAAGGTCAGAAATGGTCTAATTGATAATCAGATGTCATGATGACAAAGTTAGGTGATTGTTTTTAAGTTAAGTGTGAATATATGCAGAAAACACTGCTCTTCTAAACATTAATACTTGTTCACAGATAACAGGAATATCTCTGTAATTAACTCTGCACATGTGAGAGTAATACTTGTTACTGCCTTTCTTAAATGCCTCATTTATTTTCTAATCCCTCGCAGTAAAATCTATGGCCTTGAATTTTAAAAGTCTAAGTCTAAGTTTACTAAAGTGACTGTAGTCCATAAAAACCTTGCATCGTACTATGATGCTTCTATGCTAGAGGTATTTTTTTCCACTCAATGTTCTCCCTCTTCTCTTTAAGTTTCACCTTTATTCCAACAGGAACTTCATGTCTTAGTTTCATCTTTATTCCAACAAGAACTTCATGTCTTAGTTTCATATTTATCAAGCAATTATCAGCTGGGCTCACTGGTTCGATATAAATCTGAACGAACCTAGCTACACTACAGTTTGGAAAGAGAATACAGATTAAAGTGCACAAAGGGGAAACATGATTTAAGCCACTCCAGCAAAGCATAGAGAGTCAATGCTAATGCGTATTGACCTAGTACCTCTAGCACTGCATACATGCTGTGAGTGAGGTATTATTAGACCCATACACAAATACACACACCACACAATTTTGCATAGACTGTAGATTTACATAATCATGTCGATGCAGCTGTAAGCAAAGTTTGACACTAGTAGACTTACAAGTTGAATTTTTAAAAAAAACATCAGTAAGTTGAAAAAAATGTATTTTACTGCTATTTAGGTGTTATCAATTGTCACTAAGGTACCCATTTTGAGTGAAATCAGTTGAGTTTTGTACAGTGGTGTTTGAAATGTTGAGAATCAAAAAGCACAGCTTTACTACTGTAGGGAGGCCAATGCCCGCGCGTAAGGCTTCTACGCCTACGATTTGTGCGCTCGTCGTCCAAGCAAAAAAATTGCCTGAAAGAAAAAAACAAAATAAAAATATCTATTCAATAAAAAATACATCAAAAACACAATTTTACACTCCTCAACATACCTATAATCATGGATCTGTAAAAGTCTTTCACCATTTGTTGACGATCTTGCAAATTTTGACGTATTTTGGTCCAATAATTGGCGTAGCAGACCAACAAAACGCGCACGTTAGGGGAACAGAGGGCGCAGAGGTCTGCTCACTAAAATCCTTCTCATTGACTGAAGGTAGAGCCTAAAAATATGAAATCCAAATTAAATGAAAGAACTTTTGATAGAGATTAACACACCAGATGTGCACAAATGTCACTTTTAACAACTAGAAAATATAAAGAAAAAAGTTAATATCTTTTTAATTGCAGATTTTTATAAACTGCACATACGAAGGTAGATAGAGTACGATTTTTAAGGCAATCTTGCGTTGGTTTGAGCCCCATAGCTACAGTCATCTCAAATTGGGTAGGAAAACTGAAAAAATGATGTCATTGTTCAAGCCCAAAAGAGAGATTATTGCGAAATAATATATGCATATGCATGAGCTACGGTCGATCGCGCACAAAACAAATTTGACGTAGTCTCACACATAGTACCTTATTCTCAGCACTAGACACCAGTGTCGTGCAGTAATGTATGAAAAATATTTCAGTAAAAAAAAAAAAAAAGTCTACGTGAACAGTCTATACTCCAATTGAGAAGTGGAATGAATGCCATGATTTGAAGGTGTGTGTATGATACATGG
>BEXV01003528.1:24896-36509 GCA_003118195.1 Hemicentrotus pulcherrimus | reverse complement strand
ATGTAGCAGTAACCATGGAAGAATCCTGGATGAACAGGCTTAGACCTACAACATTGTGTATTAAAGTAAAGCAAGTAAGTAAATGTCTGGTGTGGCCTGTGGGTTCTCTCGAAAGCCAAGGCCAAGATCAAGAAGGGAACGTAGACCCTGATAATTAGTTTGTTGTAAAAATATGATACTAATATCAATAATAAATAGAAGCAGAAAAATGAGAAAAATGAGAGAAATGAATGAGTGTAACGAATGAGTGACAGTTTGACTCTTTGACTTTGAGCAAATATCGATGAGATATAAGAAAGTTTAATATGAATTGTTGAAGGTGCTAGACAACAGCAGTATCAGGCAACTCTGTTACGTATCTTGAAAGCTCCCCTCCTATTTGTCCTGTATTATTTGGATGTTGTTTATCCGTACAGTTGTATATCCAGACTTTTTAAAATAGTAATTTTATAAGCAATATTTCATAAATCTTCCAATACTTATGTTTGCCAATATCAAAGGACAAATATTCACAATGTTTTGTGCTATTTGATGAATATTTTTGTTAAATCTGAAGAAAAAAGAGAATGCCGTTTGTGAAGGGTCTGGACACCCAACGACCAATCATACTAAGAAACTTCAAAAATTTATATTTTCCCTTCAAAAAATTGTTGATCATACATTCATTTTTGTTGCAAATATGTCTTATTCCATCATCAATAACCAAGGAAATAAAAGTTCATGATATTTCATGTACCTTCCTAATTTAGTAATTGGAGAGGAGCTCGGAAGATACACAAAAGTGGCCCTTATTTATATACAGGTTTCATTGTAGTAATCTTAAATGGGATGGAGTCCAAGTAGTCTCCCGAGAGTCCTGAAACAAGTATTTGCTGTGTGTGATAATTATTAATAAGAATTCAACTAAGGATGGATTAAATTAAATGTGAAGCTTTGGACATAATTCTAGAAAGACTGTATTTGATCTAGTGAACATGAACATTTAAAGTTTTATCCAAAAAGAAAATTCAATCCTAAAGGTATTTGATATGCACAGTTGCACACATTGCTCCATATGTTTGGGCCACTTAATTACATATCATGTTAACAAGGATCAGGGGAGCAGTGTTTCACAAAGACTAAGATCAACTTTATTTTAGACTTAACTATGGCAGGCCATTCATGCCACTGTTTGCTCTCACCATTTACTGGCATTGGTCTCTCAAGGGACTTACAAATCATGGTCACAAATCTACAGAATATACATTTATCTGATAATTTATTATACATGTATAAGGAAAAAAATATTATCTAAAGATCATAATGGTGAGAGCAAATGGTTGCATGAACGCCGACTTAAAGTCGATCTTAGTCTTTGTGAAACACCTTCCAGGCCCACCCATCATGTTAAAGGTAATGCAACATTTTGGGAAATTTACAAATTTGGATGGATAGTGATTCTTAAATTTGTTGATATATTTGGATGTCCATGTGGATTTATTATAAGCACTAGAAAACGTAGCCCCTAACCAAAACACTTCTACTCTCAAGAAATTGAATAATCAGAATTTTACATACATGTATTTCAAAAAGTGCCATAGGCCATGCCATGGTAGCTGCAACCATGGAAATCTCTGAATAATAATAATAATGATTATGGGTTCTTGTATAGCGCTCATGTCAGTTAGATTTGACCCTCATGGCTTTACCACGGCTGCCATACGGCGCTCTAGCATTTTCAAGGAATAAAATCCTACCAGGTACCCATATAGAGTTCTAATATATAATTTCCAAACGGGAATAGCAAAATAGGTTGATTGTAGTCAAGAATCATTGTTTTAAAGCAAAAGTAATATACATGTACATGTATATCAGTCTTGTGAGGGAGTTTATTATTTACAATTTCATCACTGCAGACTCGATTTCAACCACATCAATGATCAGATGAGCATATTTGGATACCTTATTTGTAACACTGGCAGGGGGCTGAGCCCCATGAAGCGCAGGGGTTTTAGGCATTTGATTATGGTCAGATGAGCATCCAGGGGCAAACCTTAGGGCCCTTGGCAGGGTCCAGAGAGCAGAGGACCCCATATTGTGACACTGTCGTGTCACTTTTCTTTCTTTTTTTCTTTCTTTTTCTCTTTAACATACCTCAGAAAGAAATTCCGGAAAATCGATTAGAAATAACCATGTTTGAATTTTATTTAGGGGGGACTGCCCCCCCCCCCCTGCATTAGTACATGTCTTAAAAACACGCTTTCCCATCCTCTTACAATATTTCCACGAGATGCGCGTATCGCTTTTATCAAACCTTCCATTGATAATTATGGGGGCATACAGAATGTTTACCGGTAAGAAATTTAATTTCTGTTCACACTCCTTTTCTTTGAATGTAATATTATTTTTATTGTGATTCATTTCAGGTTTTATTATCTTTTTATTTTATTTTTGGTTAAAAAATACAAACCATTTTGACTCCTTTTCTTCTGATTTTTTTCTTCTGCCCCTACCTCCCTCATTTTGAAGTGCAGTTTTTTAGGTCTTTAATATTACACCATATCATAGACACTGATAACATATACTGTAGGGCCTTGCATCTCTAATTTATTAAACTGGAAACATTGTTAAACGTTGCCTCTAATGAGTTAGAAAAAGATTGCAAAGAATCCAATCCAATATTAGTGACAAGTTATCTTTAGTACGTCACGGTTAAGGTGGATTGTTACAGTATATCTTAAGTCATTTTCTTTCTTTTGTTGTTGATTTTTTGTATAAACTTGCAATCGTGTTTGCCTATTTGTTAAGTGAAATGTACAATAAGGCAAGACCTTTGTGAACCCATCACACATGCAATATAAAACTGACAAGATGGATGGTCCTCATTTCGTCTTGACTTTTTTGAAGCTGGTAATATTCAAGCCTTTGATACAAAAACGTGAAGATACGTGTTTACATGTCTACAAGAGTGAGATAGTAACTATGGTAACAGGTTGTTCAGAATCGGTGCCTGAGGAGGCTGAGGTGAGGTTGTAATGCATGATTATGAAAGAATCTTACAAGTAGGCATGTGCATGTAGCCGCTTGCTATATTCAATTTTGTAGTTTGTACACCAGAAAATGTGTTTTTAATTTGTTTTTCAAAGAGATTTTGCATAATTGTACAGCAATGTACGTACTACTACAGTGTAGTACAAACACTTTTTTTCACCTTATTTTACATTTTAACAAAAAGTCTCATATCCCCGTCAAAGTGTGGAGATTTTTTTCAAATGGAGTGCCAAAGTTCTGTCATCTCCTTCATTCTGTGAAAATGAATTTTAATAATTTGTGAAAGTCTCTTGCTATGAAATTTCACTCTTGTTTACAATTATACAAATTACAAAACTGTCACTAGATGAGATGACAAAGTATCAGTATACATGTAGGTGTATTGTATTACGAATAGTATAATAACCGTAACCCATAGTAGTTCAAAGTTTGGTATAGGCCTAAATGAATCAGCCTTTACTCCTCAAATTGGCAACAATTATTTGTAATTTTCCACTGTTTCATATTATGAAGAAAAAAAGTGAAAATGTATATGAAATGAAACAGTGCAAATGCAAAGTACAAGAGAATCAAAGAGAAATTGCAAATTTGAACATAGAAATAATAATAATGAGGTGAATTTTTAGCGCCTAATTCGATGTTTATACAGTTGTAGGTCCAAAAATAATAAATACATAATTCATTTTACATTGCCACTTAGATTTAGAGACATTATAAATAATTTGTGATTAAATCACTTAGAAATGGACTTCAAATTTTGCGTTGATTTTTGCACTATGTGCCCATGTGCAATTCTTAATTCAGGGCTTTCTGAATCAAAAGATGCAAATAAAATGTCACTAAAAGGTTACACTAAACTGTTATGGACTAACGCGGTGGTCACATCCCGCCGTACTTGCAAGTGCGTGCTGTCTACGTGCAAAAAGGTGGGCAAAATTTGGGTATCGGTACGGTACAGAACTTTCGCTGCATTCGGGCTGCGTTCGGGCTACTGATTCACCCCAGTGCGTGTGACATGCGAGGCCGGTACTACCTCCCTGCCTTTGCCACTCCCTACCTACGTTTTCAGAAAAAATGTGGCAGCCGTGGCCTTCCCAAAAACTGTACGGACTAAAAGCATGCACGGTCGGTTGTGACCAACGCTTATCTGGATGTACACCTACTGCATTGTGAAAATTCACGCTATTTGTTATAAATTGTAATATTACACAAATACTTCCCTGTAAAATGGAATTATTCACCTCACTTTCCAGTTATTGATTATTCTTGGGAAGAATGGAAAATATAGCAACAACAAAAATGCTCACATGTCGGTTGTTTCCTGTACGAGTAAATACCTGATATTACCTGTATGAATCAAAAGTTATCAAAATAAATTTTCCAATGTACATGAACATGAATATGTCACTTTTGTTTGAGGAAGTGATAGCAATCTTGTATGGTGTACACTTGCAAAGGGTTTAAGTGCCTGGTGTCGAGTACTTGCATGCATGTAGTTAACACTAACATTAATTACAGCGAGTCGACTATAATCAGTGGGTTACAGATAAATAACATTGTTGAGTACATGTACCTGTCTGAAAACAATTCACACGAAGAACCATTTTTGTAACGTAATCAAATTTAATACATAAATCTTTGTTACATTTGCCACATTACAAATTATTTCATTCACTCGTTACAATTGTATTTCAGTAGTCAGAATGCATTATGCATAAATTCTTTGTTGTAATGTAGGACAATCCATAACGTATGTTTTTGAGGCACTCCACAACGACCTATGCATTGAATTTGGTTACATTAGGACAGGTTGAATTGAATATTGAATAGAATAATTGAATTTAATTGATTAAGTAAGAATTGAGGTGATGTGGTCTTGTGGATAAGTCACCAGACTGTGGTTCACTGTCATATTGCCACTCTTCCTTGAATGCTTTAGCGCCGTGTTAAAATGGCGGCTCAGCTACAGGAAATAATAAGTTATTTTGCTCTAGTTCATAACATTACAAAGTATGAACCACAGCAAAATAGCAGTGATTTCCTATTGAAATCTATTTCTACTCTAAATCAGAAGATCTTTTAGTTCTTAAGTCTGTAGTATTAAAGCATGTACATGGTACATGTTCATGTACTTGCAACTTACTGTAGGTTCATGCAAACCCTAAGCTCAAACCATGAGATATTGAAAATTAACTGCATCCGGGTACTTTTGCTTGAAAAGCACAAGATTTGCAGATTTTTCTTTTTGGCTCAAAACCCTACAAATACAAATATAAATACAAATAATGATTACCGGGTATGTGTATATTCTAACCACTGTGACAATTGAAATTTTGATGATATTGCACTTAAAACAAAAAAATGATTAAACCATTTTAACCAACAAAAATTGTGAATGAAAAAGAGATAAATCAATTGTTTTTATAAATGTAATGCTTCCTGGGAGAAATTTCAATTGTTTCAACATATTTGTGGCTTACACAATTAGATCGATCATATTTACTGGGACTGTAAGCCACAAATATGTTTAAACATATCAATTGTTGTTACAACTAATAGACCCTGTTCAGCAATAGTAATTATTATTCTTCCTCTCTTTTTCTCTCCTAATGATTTTTGCTGGTAGGTTACATCATATGGGATTCAACAGTATCACCTTCATGATGTAGGAAGCTACGGTGCTGGCGACAGTCGATGAGCATGGACTCGTCAGGGAGGCAGCCTCCTACAGAGAGGGTTGGAGAGAAGATTCTTCAAGAGACCCACCAGAACAACCGGCTACCCCATGCCTCAAGCAACCCAAAGAGACCATCTGCTGCGAGTGGAAGTGATGCAAAGGGAACTCATTTGCCATACTCTCATGGAGGAGAGCAAAGACAACCTCACCAGAGTTCTACGAGCAAATCCACTTTTGGGGCATGTCTGAATTCTGTTCATGATCGTAGTGCCAGGGGGGTCCAAGGAGGTCCCGTTCAAGGTTTTTCCTTGAAGAGAGTGGTGATGAAGTCAACCACGTCACAGGCACGTAGCAGCTCGTCACCTGTGAAAACATCTATCCCAAGGATAAAAGGTCAGCCATTAATTAGTCCAGGAAAGCATCATTCATCTCCAACAGGACATGAGACAACGGGTAGGCAAAAGATTTTGAATACTACCCATAAGCGAGGAGAGATGTCATTGAAAACTCCTCCTAGAGGACAAAATCGAGAATCCACCAGTACTCCAAAATCTAAGGATCACAGATCACCTCATGCGATTTCATCAAGTGAAATAGGAAAGAGTGTGCACCTAAATTACAGGTCACATGCATCAACATATGCAAAGCCTATGACGGAACAAGGTGAACATTCAAGGTCTCATTCTCAGTCAAGGCATCATGGTGAACCTAGTTCAAATGTGGATACTGTCAGAGCTGGATTCAAATCACGCCACTCATCCACTACCAAAGGGAGACATCACAGTGAATCAAGCCGCAAGTTCCATAAGGCAGATACTGGCAAAGATAGAGAACAATCACACGTATCTCGGGAAAGATCAAGACATCAAAGTGAATCTAGTGCAAAGCACCATAATGGGCATACTGTCAAAGACAGAGAGAAGTCACAGGAGCGATCAAGACATCGAAGTGGCACTTCTTCAAAGATCAGTGAGGTAGATACTGTGAAAGGAAACAGGAAATCACAAGCAGTGGCACAACCCAGGTCGAGACATCAAAGCGAATCCAACGTTAGACACGGTAAGGTGGATGCTGTTTCAGACAGGAAGAAAACCCATGAGGTACAGAGACAAAGATCGCATAGTGAATCTAGTAAAATCCTAGAAGGGGTGACTCCTGAAGAAAAGATGCTGGCCAGCAAAAAGAAACACACCATGCTGTGGCTGTTGAACTCAACTCCTTCAGATGAAGATGATCAGGTAACTCCTTCAAAACCTGTGAAGCAAAAGACACACGACCAAACTCTTTCACCAAATATAGATCCCCACAAGGCAAGCTTTATCATTGTCCAAGATAAGGCAGGTTGGGCTAAACGAATCTATAGCGATGGGAGCAGTGGTGTAACGTCTGGAATGGAGCCTATAGGGAGATCATCCTACAGCTCTGTGGACAGTAGTGGCTGCCAGAAAAGACACAGTGAGGGCAGCAAAGACTTGCACTTGAAGAAAAGAAAAAAGTTGCAAAGGAAAAACAGTAGTCCCTCTTCGTCACACCAGGGTGTTCCTAGCTATGGGGCACTCTTGAGCATGGCGCAGCGAAACTTAAGCAACGGACAGCATACCCCAGACAGTAAAATATCTGATAAGGTGCCAGAAAGAATCAGAAGAAATTCTCATCAGAGTGGCAGTGATTCGGACCAACATCCTTCACGACGCAACCTGCAACAAGGATCATTTGAATGTGACTATGATGAAGAAAAAGTCAAACGCTTGTTCAAAGCTTCACTGTCAGCAACACCAAAGCAACAGAAACTGATCAAGCAGTCTTCAGTTGATTCCCATGCAAGTTTGGAATCCTGTGTGAATCCTTCACCCTCAAACAGCATGGATGAGATCTCACTAGAAAAGGTAGAAAGACTTTTTAATGCTTCTTTAAACACAAAGTCTATGACTACTGAATCACCCAAAGTGGAATCCAAAATGGAGCCCAAATCAGCAAAGTGCCCCTTGGAGGAAGCACAGTCACCTGAACGACCTCAGTACACATGCACTTTTAAAGGCAAGGAGAGCAGCTCAGAACAGAGTGACAAGCACATCACCTTGTCATTCCGCAAAGTGCACCATTTGTCCAGGAAGTCTCTTGGCAGTCACCATCTCCACAAGTTTCGTGAGAAGTCTGTCAAAGGTCTCCGCCTTGAAGCATCTTCCAGAGCAGTTCATATTCCTCTCAAAAGGCTAAAGTTGAAGTCAGAAAGCATATTTCTCACAGAGGATGTTCTTCAGAGGTTAGGAAGGTCCTCAAGTTTTATCGTCAACACTGCCAGGAAGCACAATTCTCAAGGAAAGAAACAGAAAGGTCAGTAAAGCCATATCATATTTGAAAGGTTATCTTCATTTCTAGTAATGTTGGAAATACATGAAATTCTCACAAAATCTATTTAACATTTTGCATTTTGAAAACTTGAAATATCTGCCTGGCAACTTTGACGGAAATGTATGATGGCTGGGTAAAAATACAAAGAAGATAATATAAACTGACAAGAGTATAAATGTATATTTGCTTGTTCAATGTGCATAATGCATACATGTACATTCATGTTGATTATTCACCATGCATTCAGTTTATCAGCATTTTTGTTTCGCCTGCGTAGCAAAAAGCCATAGGCGCCGCTTTTCCGGTGTCGGCAGCGGCGGCGGTGGCATCAACATCAGTTTTTGAATTTTTAATATTATTTTGAAAGTATAAGTTCTTATTTAATGAAACTTACACTTAAGCGTTATCAAGTATCCCCAATCATGTGAGTTGAATTTCAGGTCACGAAATTAAGGTCAAAGGTCATTTCAGGTCAACCAACTTAGACTCTTTTGTGGCATCAACATCAAGATTTTGAAATTCTGAGCATAATTTAAAAAGTGTTTGTTCAAATTGCATGAAACTTGTACACAAGGATTATCAAGTATCACAAATCTTATGACGCAAATTTCAGGTCACAAAGTCAAGGTCAAAGGTCATTTTAGGTCAGTATGTGAAGATTATTAAAAAAATAAATCATTTGTTATTTTTTCATATTCCATTAAAGTTATTAATCTTGCTACAAATTATAGTAATTAATTCTTCCGATGACTCTTGGACAATATTCACTTCAAAATGCTGATATTATACAGAGGAATTAATTGGGGGGGGGGGCCTGCTAATGGGCCACCCTGCCTATGAATAATGTCCCAACCTCAATTTTTCATCGTATTGAATTGCGTAATGCAGGCGAGACCGCCAAGAGCGTTTCCTTCGTTTCATATTTTGTTGATTTCAACAACCCCATAAATAATAGTATATCCTTTTCATTACGTAATGTAGCATATACATGTAGGTACATGTAGTTTCCCTTTATACCTGTAGTTCCTCATATTACATTAACCAACATCAGTAGAAATATCTTTGTGATATGATAATGAATCAAGGAGAAAAATTTGTTTACAACATCAAGTTACCAAACCTTACTTTGTAAAGCCTTCATGTGTATAGATTATGAAATATCAATCAAGAGCTGATTGTGTGCCCCTATATTTTCTTCATTATTCAAATTGAAAGGATGTTTTTATATTTTGCCATTACAGATTGTTTTAATGGACCATCTGTCATATGTTTGATTTGAGCTTGGCTTAATTTTTTATTTGCCTGCAGCTCATAAGCATAAACCAAGGAGAAGGTCATTTCCATTATGCAGCTCATCGGATCCAGAAACCACATCCTTCTCAAATGGTCATCCAGCACCACTGCAATATGACATGCCCCTCAGGCATGCTATGTCTGATTCGGCTGCTCTAAGTGAATCCAGTGTCTCGTCCGGTGTAGCTTCCGGTGTGGCAAATCTCTTTCAGGAGCTGAGCTCTGATCCCACAAAAGCTGACCAGCCAGGAGATTCCTCTTCATCTCTGGGCCTTCATGGAAGGTCAAAGGTTACAGCATCACCCAAGTTCTCTGGCAGTATTTCTAAGCTGAAGCGGAGGATCGGGAAGAGGCTGCAGGCGGCGGTTCAAGGAGACAAACCAGGATGCTCTAACAGCTGGAATGAGAGCGACTCCACACTTTTTGCTTCATCTGCAGGAGAGGGGTATCTATTTGGAGATACAAATTACATTCCCTTTAGTTCTGGAGTGGAGGATGTGATCTTTGAAGAGACAGTGGCCACAGAGAGTAATGAGTTTCCACCAATGGATTTAGCTGAATGCTTGGTCAGTGAAGCATTGGAAGGCTGTCCCTCACCAGCAAGTGCCAAGCATACAGCACTTCTATCCCAACCAGAACCTTGTGACTTGATGCCGGGTCAGTCAGAGAACAGCCATGCTGAAGATGAATGTGATGGATCAAAGGCAGCAGAGACATCAGGAGGTGATGGAAACTTAGCTTCAAATTAAGAGCCATTGTTGGAGAGAGATCTTCCTACAATAAGCGCCGTGGGTAACGGCCAACTAGAACTTGATCAAATAAGTTTGATGTCCAACAAGTCTGAGAATACATGTTCTCAGCCAAAAGGTGAGGCACCTGTACTGCTAGATTCAGAACACCCACCATCCTCTCCGTTACATGAAACCAAAGCAAGGGAAGACCAGCAACATGGAGAAGTGCTTGAAGACACTACTGACCCTGCGGTGGAGCCAGAGGAAGAGTGCTATGATGATGAAGCCCTTGATGACAGTGAGAGTCTGCCCGATGCCTGCATGAATGTAGGGGATGAAGACTTTAAGGATACCCAGGAGAGCAGCTCAGACAGCACAGATGGTAGTCAGCCTGCAAACACTCCAACCACTATCATGAAGGAAGTCTGTCAGATCGGGTGAGCACTTCAAATACCTTTCAGATATGAACATGATTTGAACAGAGATTTGAAAGAGGATTTTCGATAACATTTACAGGTTTATACTATTATCTTACATGGCCCTCTACTGTGATAAATTGAACAGTTTTTTGTTATTTTAATTCATTGAAGTCACTTTACTATACTGAGTTTCGGTCTCCTTTCCCTTTCAACTTATTATATCTCTGTTGAAGTAGGATGTATTGACAAATTTGCCATTCTCCGCAGATTTGTAATTGCCTCTTCAAAATTTAAATTTAGTTGCACCCTCTTTCCTTATTTACAGATTTCATCAAATATAGAATTCCATGAACTGTATCCCAACTCAACTTCTCAAAGAATCTTTTTAAAGTTGTATGTTTTTCATCCAGTAATAGCAGATTAACTGTCTCAACCCACCACCAACCTTTTAGGTAAATCTCAAAATTTAGACAATATTTTCACCAAGAGTTTTTTTTTTTTTCTTCTTTTTCTACAGCAACGTACCAGTCCCAGGGACACCTTCCAAGCCTTACCCATTTCCATTGAATGTAAGTATTACTCTTTTATGTAACCTGACATGTTTTTTTCCATCTGTGCTGCTACTTCAAATTTGTAATAAATTGCTATTCATAAGTGTTTTTCAATAGATTTGCATACTTGCGACATGAGTTCCCTTTGAAAGAAAAAAAAATAGACCAATTTATTACCAAATAGCTTAGGTAGCTAGATGTATTAACAATTTATTCAACACATCTTCCTCAACATGTGTGTGAATGGATTTGGCAGTATGCCAACCTCCCAGAATGTCCCACATTTGTCTGATGACGTAAAATTGTTAAACCAAATTGAAAAAGTTTTGTTTAGAGCCCACACGTAGAAAAAGATACTGACAATTTCTTTATGACAGTGATGTAAGCACTTGTCCTGGGAACCGTTTCACGCCTTTTCAATGACAAATGACAAAAATCAGAGACAAATCTGCTTGTAACCAATCAGAACCAAGGATTTCAGTAGCTTATACAAAAACAGTCATTTGTCACTCATGATGACAAGTTTCGTGGGACACTCCACCCCCCCCCCCCCCCCCCCC
>BEXV01003528.1:7363-24700 GCA_003118195.1 Hemicentrotus pulcherrimus | reverse complement strand
AACATTAAAAGTATCCTATTGCTTGATGTTTGGTTTGGCCCAAGCTTCATGTACCCTGAACCAGAAACTTTAAAGGTAATACAAAGTTTTGGTATGGGGTCATGAATTTGGGTCAAATAAAAATATTGGGAGTACGGTATATACAATCCTACAATATTCAATGATCATGGTCACGGTTGAAATAAAGTCTGAAGTGATGGAATTGTAAAATAATCAACTCTTTATGTTGTATAGCTCCCTCTCAGGAGTCAAGATATTAATTTAGCTATAAAACAATGTTTCTTGACTGAAATCGACCTTCCGATATTGGCTATTCCCGTTTCTAAATTATATTACACAACTATTTATTCTGAGATTTTCATGGTCACAGCTACCATGGAATGACCGCAGCGCTATTTGAAATTTATGAAAATTTACCGGAAGCACCAGTAAATTTTGATATTCAATTTTCTCGAAAGCAGAAGTATTTTAGGGTCTATTTTCTAGTGCTTATAATAAATCCACAGGGGCATCCAAATATATCCAAATTTCAAAGAACCAATATCCAGCCATTTTTTCAAAATTCTGTAAACTTCGCATTACCTTGTGTACCAATCTCCTGAAGGATAAAAAAAGGAAAATGTGTTTCGCTAGAATGTGCAAAATTAACCTAAGTTCTTTTTTAAAAACCTGGTATCTTATAGTTTAAATGAATCGAGTGAGGGGTACAAGTAAATCTATGAAGAAAATATAGGATAACATAAAACCCTGCACGTAGAACCCAAGTCCAAGTTCAATACATTCTTCAATTAATCTACTAAAAAAAAGAACTCAACAAATCGTTTTCTATGTTAACTGAGAGTGTACTTAAGCTGCAATAACAGACATCTCTGAATAATAGTTATGTTTGGAGCTCGTATTTGAATACACTATGCTGTTGTTGTTTTTTGGTGTCATCTGCGTTGCAGTATGGTGTTATCGCAGTATGGTTTCATGGAACCCCTGATATCAAGAGCACAATATGTTTTGGCAATTGGTACACTTTGATGCAACCATCAGGTACACTAAAATCTTTATTTGTGGGATTTTTTTTCTCTAGTTTGGAAAATAAAATTCCTAGTTAACCTAAAGTATTTGGACAGGAAGAAAAATGAATGCCTGGTAAAATATCTGTAAAACACTGAAATCTGTATGATGATTGCGGTGTTTTTCCAGGTTTTTGTTAGGTTTTTGTTGGGCAATTTGATATTAAAAAAAGTACCATTAGAAAAAAAAGAAATTTAAGAAAAAAGAAGATTGACTTCTCTCATGGCATGCACAGAATGATCAAATTGTTGGGCAATTTGATTTAAAAAAGTACCATTAGAAAAAAAGAAATTTATGAAGAAAAAAAGGAGATTGACTTCTCTCATGGCATGCAAAGAATGACCAAATTGTCAAGGGAAAGGTACATGTACATGTATGTAGAATTCATAAAAAATATGGCTTATTTATTATAAATTGCCTATAAGCCCGTTCAAGGGAAACGTTAAAATTCAGTCTTTATAGACATGTTGTACCAAGCAACTATCTTAAAAACCTGTTAATTATGACAGAATACACAAACAATTCCATCTTCATATTATGTATTTAATGCATCAATATTACATAAGCCATAAATGCTTCTTTAAACATCTTTAAAGAAAAGAAAAAACAAAAATGCATTTTTTTAAAAATCAAAAAATCTAATATCCAGGTTGTTGGTATTCTTATCATTCAGTACCTAAACCAGGAAGATGATGTTTGTCAGATTTTCCATATCTAATGTAAACGCCATTTCTTTGAAAATTGGATTGCAGGAGGATAGTGTTGTATGCACTGGGCATTACAAGCCCTACAGTGCATGATACTAAAGTTTGTGAGTTCATATTTCTTGCACTGTTCAGCTCCTGTATACACACCTATTAGGCTACATGCACGCATAATGTATGACTATGGGGAGACTGTATACCGGTAGACCTATTATAAGTATCACCTCAAAGTCCTCTGTGTTGATGTTGATTTAATACCTAGGACTTCCCAGAAATGGTATCTTCAATTCAGGCAACAATTTATTAGCTTATCAATAAATATTTTAAACTTATCTTTGGGTTTATCATGTCTATCTAGGCTAAATCAATTTTGTCTATTTTAAATCTATACCGTAGTTTTGTTTGCAGTCAAGGAGATAACCCACTCTGCTTCTTGGTACATCCCTGGTATATTGCGATAAGCAGCACAGTATCATGATATATATAGTGTGTCCCAGAAAAAACGAAACAAAGAATTATCAATGTTAATTATCAATGTTTTAAAGAAGATGAAAGACTTGATGTATGGCTGATCGTCAATGAAACGGAGTTAAGTCTTTTGTCAACTTGGTTTGTTGCTACGGCAGGCAGTCAGTGAAAATGAATTTGTTGAATCATATTATTGAAATGCAAGCATTACTTTAATCAAACAGAACTTTGTTATTCCTGGCTCATTTTTTCTGATTGAGGTGTCATATGGAAGGGCAGAAAATGAACTTTCTAGAAATGTGATTTTCTTTTGAAATTCAGATACCACCTGCCAAATGGCTTTCTGGTACCCTCTCTTCAAATTGTTTTAATCACTCATGCATGAAATATGCGTCATATGAGTTGCATCAAAAGAAAGGGGGATCTAAGCTTTGTGTCATTTATCAATTAGAATTGTGATTAAGATATGATCAAGCATCAATAATTGTCTGTTTTTTCTGGGATGCACTGTATAAATGTACATGAATATGATTAGGGAAATGAGGACTTTGTATTATTATATTTGCTCTCATCTTAACAATTGCATGTCAGACTATGTACATGTATGTCAACAGACTCTCAGGATATTAAATTTGTTTTCAAATATTCCAGCTTAAAATATGACCTTTACACATACAGACTAAAAACCATAAAAGAGCTTTCTCTACAATCGGTGTGAACATTTCATTGGTTCTTGAAAATTGAATTTAGTTTCATTTTTAACCAACATCAACCAATATTTACCACCTCACTCTGAGATATCTTGAAATACATGTACATGTACAGTCAAACCTGCTTTAGTGACCACCTGTCTACAAAGACCACCTTGTGTGTGTTTACCTTAGGCAGTTGCTATGGACATATTTTGACTGTACAATAGTTTTTTGGCTGCATTCTATTATTTGCTCTCCTGCCTCGAAAAGTGAAGAGGGGCGGCTGCTCATGTGGCATTCAATACTGAATATATGGTGTTTAATGGGCCATAGGACTGGTGTTGAGAATTTTCCATTGTGTGAACCGAATCTGGGGAAGTTGACATCCCTGTGAATGTGAGTTTGGCATTTGTCTATGAAAGAATGAAAATGAATAGAGTACCTAAGTGTGACTTCATATTTGACAAGGTGTCAAGGTTGCTGGTTTCAATAAAATTGTTGTGCTAAACAGTGGTGTGGTGATCACACCAGCGCCAAACATTGAATTTGCCTGCTCCAGCCCTTTGCTTGGATGATGTCGCGATGAACCTCATTCGAGGACTCTGTTGTTTGGACGACAAGCGAATATGACGTTACCACTTCGGTACTCTATAGGATATGGTATATTCATATATAAGGTACCGGTATGCTATATAAACTATGTTTATTAACTATAGATATCTGTATGACTCTGAACCTTGGGGCATTCAAGACTTTGAAAGCAGCAATGGAACATGTGTCATGTACAAACTACCTGACAGTATAAACTGAGCGTCTTTTGACCAAAGAACAGATTATTATGAAGAATTGCTAATGAATGGCTTGCATTGATTGTAAATTAATAGAGGAAAGAGAAAAAGAGGACTTTTTATTAACCCTTTTAGGACAGCAATGATTAAGTTAAGTTAAGATAAAATGTAATGTCTCTGAAAACCATATACATAGGCAAGAATGTTGTCAAAATGTCCACTTTTGATTGAAAACCAATAATAAATTTGAATCTCTCAACTTGTTGCCAATTTAAGGATTTTAGAGCTTATTTTCCTGGAATCAAGTGCAATACAGTCATGACACCAGCATGGATGCAGTGTGTGCAGAAACTTTTGCCCTTTTTCCTCACCTTTCTGGCATATTTTTTAGGGCTTTTAATCTTACCGGTAATCTAAAGTTACTGAGCCAATTAAAACAAAAATTGTGAAATAATTGTCACGAAAGGTTAATTTAGATCGGTCGCAACTCTGTGGGCTGAAATTGTTATTTATCTCTCGTTATGAAACTGACTAATTATTTGAGTAAACATTGGCAGTGTCATCATGTCAGTCTATCCCAAATTTTTCATTCTGAGGTACAGTTAGTGCTATTTACAAAAATTACATTACAAACCAGGAATATAAAATCTGCCACATTTGTTGTTTGAATCTGAATATTACATTTTCACAGATTTTAGGGCATTTGGTAAGGATTTACTGTATAATTATTACTGTCACTGTTATGGTAGTTACATGTAGCCTATAATAAATTCACAGACTATTTTTTACTTTAAATTGCTCTGTTTGAGATATTTTTTTTGCTGCTACGCTGCTTGAGTAACATTGTAGTTGCTCTGTTTCATTTGCCTCTCTCTTACTCTTTTCACACTTGTTTTGCCTAATCCGGTAATTTGCTTAGACAGTCACTATTCTTAACCCCGGACTAACTTTTTTGGGGTTTTCTCACTGCAATTTGTTAGCCCCGTTCTAGCCAAAGCGTGAATATTCATTAATTCGCTCCACTGCGTAGTCCTGGACTATTTTTCGTTTCTGTTCTCATTCATTTGCTTGGCACCAAAATTCTGCAGGGCCAGCTAACCCCGTACTATGCGTGGGGCTAGCCCACTTTGGTAAATACGTGTCTGAACAGAAAGTGGAATAAGCTTAACCCCAGACTATAGGTGGGGCTAAGACCCCCCCTCCCCCCTTTAACCCCACCTAAAGTACAGGGTTGAGTAACATTTTGCCAGTGTGAAAAGAAAGTGGAATAAGCTTAACACCGGACTATAGGTGTGGCTAAGACCCCCCCCCCCNNCCCCCCCCCCCCCCCTTTAACCCCACCTATAGTACGGGCTTGAGCAACATTTTGCCAGTGTGAAAAGAAAGTGGAATAAGCTTAACCCCAGACTATAGGTGGGGCTAAGATACCCTTTAACCCCACCTATAGTACGGGGTTACCGGTAATCAAAATTTTGCCAGTGTGAAAACAGTATCTGCCTTTTCTGTATGTGGAGGTGTGAAGGTGTCGTGGTATAGTGGTTCACTCACTTGGCCCTCAATCCAAGGGTTGAGGGTTCAAATCTCAGCATGACACTAATGTCCTTTGGCAACACATACTTGTCACTCTCCACCCAGGTGTAAATGGGTACCTGGCAATCGCTGGGGTAACAATAAACGCAGGGCCCTGAGGAAGAACAGTGTAGAAGCTGATGAGACTTCCCTTACTTGGGAAACAAAATTATTATTATTATACAAAATAACTTTTTGTTAAAACTTTTTTTTTTACTGTTTCATATTGGAATTTGAGAATATAATGGAAGCTGTCATTCAAAATGCTGATAAGTGGCAATTTTTAGGTCTATGATATTGATTTGGGAATTTCTTAAACAAATTCTTATATTATGGCAGGTGTGGACTTAAAGTGTATTAATCACCAAACATTTTTTGCTCTTGATGAAAGGGATCCTGTGTGGCTATACTGTACATGTACATATTCAAAATATGAGCTTCAAATATTACCGGTTCTTCTACATAGAAGAAATTTGAATATGTTCTCCGTAAATAGTAAAACCTCTGGTTGAGTCGACTATTTAGCGCACATGTATGCACTCATGTAGAATAGGGCTTGTGTGGAACTCAAGTTGGACTCGGTTCCGTGCGAGCCCAATACGTGGGGTTAAATGTAATCCTTTTCTTCACACTCCATAACCGCTTCCCTATAGAATGCCAGGTAACATTATTTTGAGGTTGATGTTAAACATTCTAGCTATACATGAATTGCTTTTTCAGGTGATTGGTACACTTTAAAGGCATCGTTTAACAGTGTTAAATCTGAGATGCATGGCCCTACATATTATCAGTGTACGTGATAGGTGGAAATGGAATACTCAAGCTCTAAAAAAATTGAGCTTCAAATGAAGTGTCTCAAAAAAGTAGAAATCTTTGAGTTACTGGTTTTACCATACTCATTTCCCCAATAGACTGTAGTAGTGTTATAAAACCGTTAGGAAAACGAAAAATTAAATTTTGATTTCCAATTATAAATATCTTGATAATCAGACAGGGGATTGGTTTGTAAAAGTTATGGGATTCCTGACTGACCTTAAGGTTTTATGATTGCAGCATGAGCTAAATCCAGGATTTTTGTTTCAGAATCTGAGGCAATGTGACAGAGTCACTTTAATGTTATTGATTACACTATACATGTAACTAGATACTATATATCTGTCATGAAAAGAACCTGGGCAATCGATTGGTCCATTGTGCATCATGTAATGAAATGAATCTACACTATCCGCATGCAAATGAGCAAATTATCATTGAGGTTAACAGGTGGTATCACGATCCATATACAAAATTAATATACGGTACATGAACAGGTCTGTTTATAGCTGATTAAAACAGGAAAACAAAGGTTCTTGTAGCCTTGAGAATGAAGAACATGTGTTTGTATTAAATCATATTCTTTTGTTATCATCCAATTGTTTTCGTGCTACCGTATTGATCATTACCTAAATATGATGTCTGACAATTTTAATAAATGACATTGATTCATTGTTGAACCGGACTACACAGAGAGGATACGCTTGTGTATATGTATGCAGACATGACAGAGACCTTCTGCTTTTGAGTTCTACCAGAAGGACTGGGTGACCAGGGATTGTTGCCTTACAAGGATGCTATTGCAGACATGGTATTAACCTTGGAATTTACGTTTTTAAAGCCCATCAATACTAGTGAACAGGAGGGATTAGACCACCCTGCAAGGTCACTGGACAAGTGGTTATCTCATCAACTTAGCTCTCAATCAAAAAGTAGATCATGGGGGACCAATGGTCACCGATTATGCATCATTTGTTATATAGAGGGAGCAAGTAGTGCAGTGGGGCTTAATAAGACCACTGCTCTATCCACTGAACCACTATGCTACCTGATCATTTCCTTCCTTGGTGTATGCTTTTTTTTTTAAATCCACCTATGTTGAGATTGTCTAAACTTATAGTTAAAATGATCTCTCTCTCTCTCTCTCTCTCTCTCTCTCTCTCTCTCTCTTCATTTACAGGATTCCCTTAGCCCAGGGAGGCTGTCCCAGGAAATGACCACAGAGGAAACGACAACAAAGAAGAGAAAACTTAGGTTCAGTTTGGCCAAGATGGTGGATATGAAGAAAAAAACAGTGAGTTGTTCAACTGAATTGAATTTAGTTCTATTCAAGTCAGCTCAGATCAGTTCAGATCAATTCAATTCAGTTTGATTAATTTCAATGCAGTTCAATTCCATTCCATTCAGTTCATTTCATTTCAATTCCATTCCATTCCAGTCAATCAATTTCAATTCCATTCCGGTCAATTAATTTCAATTAATTTCAATTCAGTTCAATTTCAATTTAGTTTGATTGATTTAAATTCAGATCCATTCCACACACTTTAAACACTGTCTTCAATTCAATTCCATTTTATTCAGGTCATTTCAATTCAATTGAATTCAAATAAACTCGGATAGAATCATTTAATGTAATTTCAGTTCATGTCAACTAATTTCATTTCAGTTCAGTTCTATTCAATTCAATTGAATTCCAATCAATTTTATTTACAGTTAATCACATGGTATGGAAGACATATGCATATATGGCAATATTAATATGGTGTATGAAATAAAATAAAACAGTAGGATGAAAAAGTTACAGCTCATGAAAAATAAATTTTGGACATTTGAATCCAATTTTAACTCTATTAATTTTGTTGGCAACCTTTTAAATCCGAAATGTAAAATGTGTAGGTTGCAGTCTTAGAATCAGTTAGTTTCTTCACAATCTGTCCTTGTATTAAAGCAGGTTCATACTTTCAAAATGCCCGGCAGTGATATGGTAACAAGCTGATTTTAAGTTTGTGATGATTATCTCCTAATTTTGCACAAACTTAAAGCATTCGTTCACAGGTTTTGTTACACCCTTGTACATTGAAAGGTGATACTGGATATTTTCATAATGCTCATATCTACCATGCAATGTGCTAAAGGCACTCTAATATTACCAAGAGAGTGGCAAATGTGGATTAATGTCTTGCCTAAGGACACATTAAGTGCCACATGGGGGCTCTAACCCATGACCTTTGCATCTCCTTTCACTATGAACATGACAGATAAAGAGAGCGGACAAAATATACAGTTCCTCAGGTAGACAAAGGAACATCCCTTCACTGCTATTATATAAAAATGTGTAGAACAGGTGAATATGCATGTGACACCTGTTCTACATATTTTTTACATAATAGCAGTGAAGGGATGTTCCTTTGTCTATCTGAGGAACTGTATATTTTGTCCGCTTTGTTTGTCAGTCAGGTTAATAGTGTTTCAAGTATTTTAAATCCCTCAACTACGACACTTCTACATCAGCATTAAACTTACCATTGATGGTAACTTTGCCATCAATGGCAACTACTATGGTAACAGAGGTCAACAGTCAATCAAAATCCAGGTTTCCATGATAGTTACCATTGATGGCAAAGTTACCATCAATAGCAAGTTTTTTGTGCAACAGGGCCCAGGTATTAAGATGAAGACAAATATAAACTGAAGTCTTGTATCTTCCATTTTGTCCTCGAAACAGGAGAAATTTGAAGCTACATTCAAACGTCTCAAGCAGGATGTGAGCCAGGGAGGGTTCGCTAGACAAATGGAGGAACAGCAGGAGACTGGAGATGGTGACCATGACAACGGCTCAGATGAACCAGAGGAAAACCAAGCCATCCTAGAAAGGGTAAGATGAGGATCTGGTTTAATAGATCACTAATTTAAATCACTGTAAATAGAAAATATTTATCGGAGCTCCTCGCAAATTTGAGTCAGTAGATAAACTATTTTTTTCCATTCAGAGGTGTTTGAACTTTCTGGAGCAAATTTGATTCTTACAGTGATAAAGGTTATAAAAATTGTTATTGTATACATGTATTGTCGCATTTGTAGATGGCATTTGTGTAATTCAGCCATGGTGCCAATCCTCACTTTTACTTTGTGGATATTGGTGAGTGGAATAATAGCTGGTTTGGTTGATTCTGAAGAATTACAAAAAGAAAATCACAGTAATATATTTTTCAGAACTCTTTAGAATATTCCCAATTCCAGTCCAGTTGTTTGTTTGCTTTCGGTTGGTGGGTTGTTGTTTTACCCGGTGATTTATATTTGACATTTTCTCTCTTGTTTCATGATTAGTACGGTGTGTCTGAAGAGCAGAAGATACCCAAAGTCCATCCTGGTGAAGACATCTTTGATCAGACAAAACTCAGACAGGTAGGATCAACAAAACAATTGTCAGTGTCACCGTAAGAACAATTGTTGAGTTCTGTTAAAATCTTTTTGGAAGGTTCTCATTCTTTCTTTATGAAAGGATCTTACGGTATGTGATATGTATCACTGTTTTATGAAACTATGTGAACATTTAAAATTCCATAACTTTCTTATTTTTTGTCAGGATGCAGGTTCATGATAGAAGTATGTCAATTTGAAAATATCAGGGGGGTGTTTCACAAAGATCCTAAGTTGAACTTATCTCTAAGTTCGACTCAAAAGTTATGAAAAGCTGTTAGCGTGTTTGAAAATATTTTGTAAAAGTTATTTTAAAAGGCATAACATGTTAATTCAAATCATACATATTTTCTATTACCAATGAGATTTCATGTTCTTGATGAGGAATTTATGAAAATTCAAAATAATTTTTGCTTTTGAATATATTTCATTTTAAGGCTACAAATGGCTCTTCATAATATTGAAGTCCAACTCAGAGTTAAGTTAGACTTAAGATCTTTGTAAAACACCCCCCTGATCTGCCTTTTAGGCAAAATTAAGTATTTGTATGATAAGAATCCTGGAGACTTGACATCTAGCTTGCATAAAACTTGCATAAAAAACACTTTTCACAGAGAAATTAAATGATTATTGACTTAATATCCGCAACTAAATGGGATGTTGTAATCAAAGACAGATGGTAACTATTTTCGTGAATTTAAATTTCATTTACTGAATTCAAGGTTCTTGGTTTTATAAGCCGGTTGCTGATTTTCATAGTCATCATGATATGTGGGATTGAAAGTATAACATACACATACATTATGTGGTACATGTATGTGCTTCGAGGGTTTAAAAATGCATTATACATTCAATTCTGTTTATGAATAGATCTTCAACTATGATGACCACATGGCCTCATTGGCAGGTTGTGGGTTCAAGCCTGTTAAACCTAGTGCACTGGAAAGTCTCATGCTGAAAGCAACACCAGGTAATGTATATTCTCATTGCCTTTTCCCTAATGTTGGGACCAGTTCAGGCCTAAATTCTTTTGATCCAAAATAGGTGATATACTGCTATAATTAAATCTGAACAGTTTTATGATATCTCCTAGCATTTTATATACCGGTATGTAGAAATGCAATACCTCTTTTTGTTGTGAATAGTAATCATTCAATATGATACATTTTCATCATCTATTTTTGTACAAGTCTGTGTTTCCTTTAAATAGTAAACCTTGAATTATAAACTTTCTGTTTTTGTTATCCAACAGCAGAAATTTTTAAAAGTTTGATGAATCATAATGACCCATGCCAAAACTCCTTATCCTTATAAAAATAAGAGCAGGAGATTCATTTGATTTAGTCTTAAGTATTCATTAGTATACCCGCACAATACCCTCACGATACAAAGTTCCATCCTTGAATTGTTTTTACCGAGTATCTTAAATATATTGAATTGTGTACCTATCGATGTAGATCCATTCTTCTGATTGACAATATACTTTTGTTTTTGTTTGGTTTTCAGATGAAATGGTTGAAATGTTGAGAACCTTTGCTGTAGAGATGGCATACCATTCCAAGCCTTGTCCGCCTGCCTTCATGCTCTGGCTCTTCAGACTCAGTAAGTAGAAGAAATGTTATTCCTCTTCACTGGAATTATACAAGTATACAAATGATACTCAGGTTTTGGTAGGAGTTGTGTGCACAAGGTACCTTTGAATGGTTTTAGACCAAATGTGAAGGTACCCCGTGCACACAATTCCACCGACCCACGAATTAAACCTGTGCATCATCAAAAATCTACACAGTACTTGACCAGTCAGATTGCAGGGATTCTTCTACCCATCTTATAAAATGATTTGGGTTGATAAAAAGAGATGTGGGGTTTATATAAAAAAGGGATTCAAAGGGGAACAAATAACAGACATGTAGGTTATTGAGAATGTAAACAGATCAACCTGTTAATGGCTGACTTTTCTTCTTCTTATGAATACATACATGTATATAGGGACCACTTGATCAATGTTTAATTAATTTTATCATTACAAATCTTATTTCTCAGTTTTCTTATGTAAAACCGATTTTCTTATAAAATTGAAGATATTTATGGCGTATATATTCAATATTGAATGAACGCCATTAAACAATCACCTACAACAACAACAACAACTTGATCAATCATCTAGTATCTGTGCATAATTATAGAGTAACGAAGTGTTAACATATCCGCTCGTCATCCAGGTTACTGTTTCCAAACGGCAGAACACGCGCATGAGGTTCACCGCGAAACATTCAAGCAACTGGCTGGAGCAGGGCAAATTCAGTGTGTGGCGCTGGTGTGATCGACACAGTATCGTTTAGCACTAAATTGTTTGGAGCTAGCATACTTGACACCATGGCCAGTATGATGTTACATAACATTTCGAACCAGAACAAAATAACACTCGAGTCCCTACAGGAAATCTATTTATTCAGATGTTCATATCTCAGCCAATACTTAACATATTCAATTGGTTTTCGACATTTGGACATTATTTTTTATGCTCTTTCGGAAAATGAAGTTTAAATTGAGAAATTCTAAAAATAGATTTTTATGATGTCACAGCTTCGGTACACCACTTCACCATTGTATTAAAAGGACTTTTCTCAAATTTTTTCTCAGTCTTTATTTTCACTGTCTAATGCATACAGATTTTAGAAAGATATTGCTGTCAAAACACTCAATGGTTGGCATACAGTGTTCATACTTTTAAAAAAACCACTTCATTCACATGCTCTTTTATTTTAAATCTTGCATGTCAGATTGCAATGGTTGGCATTACAGTACACTTATAAAACACTACTTTTTTCTTCTCTCTCTTTTAAAATCTTGTATTCCAGTGTCTGTGCATACAGATTGTAATGTAGTGAACAAGGCTTACCAGACCATGTGGTCCATACTCAACTCATGGCCAATACAGCATCCTGATGTCTTGCCTTGGGCGCCATCTGTGGCTGAAATAACTCAGATCTTGGTCAATTACGGTAAGCTTTTATATTTTTCCTTTACACTCTCCTAATTTCCGATTTGTTAAGGTTCTGCAGTTTTATTCATTTCATATTAGTCCATTATTTGACTTTTGTCTTTTCTTTTTCTTCCAACTCCCTTTGTTTCTTTTCATGTTTAATTTTGTCCTGCTGCATTTCTCAACTTTTATTGAGAAATCAAATTAAAAAAAATATGTCCATCTTTCTAGGTGTGTATAAAAACAGCTGTCATTGTTATAATCATGTCACTAATTTGGATAAATGGTTTTATGATTGGTTTGACAGACTAAGTTTCGTATTGTTGACATATATGTTTCCCACAAATGTAGACATTTCTGCTTGTTCAATGGGTGTCATTGTATTTGAAATGTACCAAGCATTTCCAGTTTGTTAAATTTCTGTTATTTTCTATTATTTTAGGTGCATCATTCAATGACCTACTACCGCCTGGCCTTGTAAATCCGGGATTTGATGAAAATTCCATCAGGTATTAAATCATCATTTCCGCTCTTATTTCATTTTCAAGGAGGATTACTAACAAAACTAAACTCAATGATACCATTCATTGGTATTCCACTNTATCTGCACTGCGAGCTTCCGTTGTTTGTATCGGTAATACTCATAGAGATAGGAGAGAAAGCGCCATCTAAGTTCCATTTCATTGGTTTAAGGTTTGAAAATTGATACTCAATATTGTGTTAAAGTTATATCAAAAAATATAATCTTTATTTTATAATACCACGGGGGCGATTTTTAATTTTGCAATCGCCCCCGTGAGCAACCTGACGGGGGCGATTATGGAGCTCACGGGGGCGAATCGCCCACCGCCCCCGTGTATTTTGAGCGCTGGTAGTATTGAGTTATTGAAACCATTGGCTGAATTGGTATCATCATTCCCCACAAATTGAAGCTCATTTTAGAGGAACAAATGTCTGCACATTAACTCAAACTACAGAGACATTTTCATAGTTGCACGGATTGATTTTACGATTTGTAAGGTTTTTACGATTTGCTTCTGTAAGGTCGAATTCAGTGTGATGGCTATCAATTCTCAGCATTATTAAGGCACTTTGGGGATAAAGATCGGGTGGTTCAACCAAAATAAAATTTTTTAAAGGGCTGTACGATGCAAGTATCATACATGTATATTGCCTCATCATTAAAGGACCTTATTTTGAAGTAATGGCATGAATGTGTGTGTGCTGTACGTGTTTGGCTTACTGATATGAATATGACTGTTAATGAATATGCAAATGAGCAGTAATATTGAATTTTGTTTATTTGTTATTTTTTTGTTGAAAAAATGATAAAGTGTATTTGATATTGTTGCATGGATAGAGCATACATGTAGATGCATTGTTTCATCAAGGTAGTTGCTCATACTTTCATTAATCCTAATTGGAATGTGAATCCGTTTGGTACACCAAAGACCTTTTCCATGTTCTTTTTTTCCCCCTTTTTTAATTTTTATTTGATATTTGACTCTCTGATAGACCACCAATGGGAGAAGAAAAGTCTGGACAACAAATGGAGAGAGTTCAACCCTCTGCAGCTGATCTTACAGATCCGGTGAAGAAACGTTACCATGGTAACAACCTTATGAAGGTCATCAAGATCTTGACCCTGGCTCTCATCACCAGGAAAACCGTTGACAGGTGAAACTACTCTCCAAGGAAATAATAATTATCAAAATATTGAGGGGTCAGTGGCACAAAGACGTAACTCCATTTTGGGCATTTTGACGAAAAGTGGTTTATATGTCAGTGAGCACTTGGGCTTAAGGAGTTAAGTCTATTTTTCACTAGCCATTGACTTCAATGGGGTGTTGGTGGAAAGCCCACACTTTTCTGAACATTTTGATATCAAATACTCATTTTGGCAAAATATGCAGTTACGTCTTTGTGTCACTGAACCCTTGATATGTCCATTTATATATTGATGCTGCCTTGCTAAAGCCAGGGTAATAATCGGGGCAGCGCCAGGAGCGTCACAATGTGACGGACATGTGCGCTATATAAGAAGCCACCATTATTATTATTATTATTACCATGCAAATATACTCTACTGCATCATATTATAACCCCGGATTTAGCTGAGCCGCCATGACAAGGCACTGAAGCTTTCAAGGAATCGCTTCCTACCGGGTACCCATTTACTTCACCTGGGTGAAGAGTGGCAAATGTAGATTAATGTCTTACCAAAGGACATCAGTGCCACGGTGCGACTCAATGTGATCAATGCAATGTGATGACAGTGAAAAAAATACACGGGGGCTCAGGGCGAATTTGCCCCCGAAATCAGAAAATAGCCCCTGTAATTTTGCATAGAGTTCAATGCAAAACAAATTTTAGAGCGTTATTTTTATGCAGGCAAGTTTGAAAAGTAGCCCCCCAAAAATAAATATTAATTTTTTTTCCCTGATGTGATCCACAGTCTGGTGATGTATTCACTAGACCACGGCAACTCTGTAAATTCAGGAACAAGAGCTTTAGTAAATTGCAAAAATCAGTGCTGTACATATCAGTTGTGATTCAACTATTTTGTGGCCTGAAACTTTCAGGAATATGAACCACTTGGGGAAAGTTATGTTCAAGTTTTAAGCTCATGCAAAAAGTTCTTGATTCTATAGTACTCTAGATTTTTAGCATGATGGTTTACATATTTACCAGAGTATCCATTTTGATTTAAAGGCTGATTTATGTTATCTAATTGAAATATGTGATTTAATAATACCTTTTACAATCGTCTTAAGAAATTCAGCCACCTCCAACAAACAGACAAACAAATATTAATTTAATTTACCTTAGTTGAAATGTAGACATCTCAATGTGAAAAAAACTCTTTCATATTTGTTTTAAATGCATTGTTCATTTGAGATGTCAATTTCAGAGATTGCTGATAACCATAAAATGTTCTCATACTCCACTGTTGTCTTTTGATTACTATAGGTGCCCTTATTCAGAGGAGGAGGTTTGCTGCCTAGCTGTTCTCGTTTGCAAGGCATCTCTCGAGAAATACTTCTTCACGTAAGATCATATCTGTTATCCGACTCTCCCTTCATGAAACATTGTATCAAGCTAAAGTTGAAGTTTACTAATTTAACCTGAAAATATAATGTGTGTATAGGTAGAATGTCTAAAATCGACCTTTAAAGGGATCGTTTAACAATGTTAAATCTGAGATACACGGCCCTACGTGTTATCAGTGTCTGTGATATGATGTAATATTGAAGTCCTAAAAAAATTGCACTTCAAAATGATCAAGAAGTGCCTCAAAAAAGTTAAAATCTTTGAGTGACCGGTTTTACCATACTCGTTTTCCCCAATAGACTGTAGTGTTATGAAAACCGTCAGGCGAACGGTCTTCAAAATTTGTAATTCCAATCATAAATATCTTGATAATCAGACAGGCGATGGGCTTGTAAAAGTCACGGGTTCCTGACTGACCTAAAGGTTTATAATTATCATTGCATCATGAGCTAAATCCAGAATATGTTTTCAGAATCTGAGACAAATTTACCGGATCCCTTTAACAAAAATATCTTGCATTGTGTAGGTTTAACTGTTAAGAAGTATGAAGAAAATAAACAATAACATCGATTCCAGCGCAGGAACCAAATTCCGACTTGGGTTCTGTGCGGGCCCTATTATATGCAAGCTTCTACGTGTGTGCGCCCATCAGTCTACAAAACAAGTTGCTCTTAGGAATATTGAGAGTGTATTTAAACTGCTTTACAAATATCTCTTTGTAGAAGTAATAGTCCAAGCCCATAGATTGACTATGGCATAGTGGTGTCGGTATGCAACCCTGCATCTAGTGCAAAACATGCATGATTGGTACACTATAACTTATCTCCACTCAGGCAGGGATGAAGCCTGATGAACATAGATCTATGGTGATAACATTGTCACTATAGTCTACATTTCCTGTCAATATACAACGATGTCCTCAAAGTTCAACACATGCCTGCATTATGAATGTAGAAGACAGATCTAATACAGACTCCTCTCTTTGTTTTACTTTTGCAGGAAAGCTGTAGAGAATGATTACACTCTGTGTCTGCTCGCCCTGTTTGAATGTGTACCTGGACCTACATGGGAGGGTCAGGTGAGTTGAACACTCCAGTTATTATGCCATTTATATGTAGGGCTACTCTATCATACCTGCCAACCCTTCCAAATTATCTGGAATATTCTCATGTTCTGGATTTTAATGACCTAAAAATTCAGAATAATCAGATTTTTTAAAATTCTTAAAATCCATCTTTTTAATGAAAAGCCAAATTTAGTTTGTTTTATCATATACCGTTGAATGGCTCCACGATCAAGCAGCGAATATGTATTCGCTTTTTTGTATAGATTTACTGCATATTGCAAGTTCAAATGGTTTAGATGAGGGCAAAGTTTCAAACCATTCCTCTTAATTCTCAGGTAATATAATTTGCTAAAAGTTCTAGCTTTAGATAGTCTTATTTTAAATAGCCTCGTTTTGTTCTCGCGTTATCTCAAGAACTTATTAATGGATTACCACCAAACTTGGGTCATGTTTGTATCTTGCAGAGCTTATAAATCAATTAGATTTTGGAGTCAGGAGGTCAAAGGTCACAAGGCTCATTATGTATGCAAAAATAGCTCATAATCGTGTTCTCAAGAATCCCTTGATGGATTACCGCGAAACTTGGGTCATATACTGTATGTTTCTTGCAGAAGCGATGAACTGATTTAGTTTTTAGGGTCATGAGGTCAAAGTTCAAAGGGTCATACATGTATATGAAAAATAGTTTGTAATTACGATATTCTGAGAAGCTGCA